>JADBJO010006454.1:42500-95000 GCA_016801955.1 Conus betulinus | reverse complement strand
CCTGACCAACACTTCAGGTGTCTGCATCTCTCGGGCCTGGTTGACGCTGGGATATATTATGAAACGAAGCGTAGAGTACAGCCCTGTAATGAAGTCTCAAACCGAAATGGAAATCTGTAGCATCATCTTAATCATCATCCTCATTCTCATCGATCAGCATTGTGACGGGCCGTTTCCCGTTCAGTCACAAATTTTCATGCAACCGTGCTAACCGGAAGGTAGTCATCCGGATCCGGTTGAAAAGTTTACATGACCGCTACTCACCTGCGCGCCGTTAAAGCCGGGTGAGCTGAAACCGGTTATGCAGTCTCCGCAGTGATTCCGGCAATGCCGGAAGGCCGAAGAGGGACTCGAGCTGTTTTTGTGGCAGTCAGGTATTTATCATTCAATATTTATTTGTTAGCAAACTGAAACCGTATTCCCGTTTAGGAGTGACTGAAACTTCCTCAGCGCTCTTGTGAAGGATTTGTATTTTTGTTGTATTCTGTTATCCTATGACTTGATAGGGTAACAAAACGAATTATTTCGGAAAACATGACTAGATGAAGTGAGAGTGTTAAAGAAAGTGGTCTTCAGGTTAAAAAAAAAAACGATTTTGTTTATTCTGTGACTTAACTAGTTATGAACTTCATGATGAAAAAAAGGTCTTATTCTAATGTGGTTTGCGAGAAGAGGGAGAGTTTTTGATGCTATGGATAATAAGCTCCCAGTGAGCTACAGAGACTTCATAAATATTGGTTTTGATTTTGATGTGGATGAGCATTTAATTCACTCTTGGTGAATATTGAATAGTTGTGTGTTGGTAAACAAGAGTGTTGTGGAAATCTTTCCTTTTCATATATTGAAGTAGTTGAATCTTTTGGGAAAAGAAACCTTCTAAAATGTGGTGATTATATGAAATGAAATGAACAATTTTGTCATGACGAAAGACATTTTATAGTTTGATGAAAAGTAATCATTAATTGTGTGTAATGAATTGTATTCATGGTTTATTGAAGAGGGTCTAGGTGGGAATCCTTTCCCCAATTTGGAAACTAGATTCTGAAAGGTTTATATTGAAATCCTTTCCTGTGTAGTGCTGTGATTCCGGAAAAGGGATTTGTTGTAGTGTTATGATTCCGGAAAAGGGAATGTTGTAGTGTTATGATTCCGGAAAAGGGAATGTTGCAGTGTTGAAGAAAGAATATGCTCATGTTTGTCCCAAGTTCTAGTGGAATATGATGTGGCTAATGAATATGAATGTAGTCGTGATTGTAATGAATAGTAGCCATGATAATAAAAGTAGTTAATCTGTTTCCCCCAGGTGGAAGTGTTCCCCTGGACTGAGGGGGACTGGCTGCCACGTTTGAGGGTCAGGGGTCGTAGCTGTGTCTACCCCCTTGTTCTCCGCCGTGTGTCGGTGTGGAGAGGCCGGCCTGAGTGCCGACAACCTACCCTACCTGCCACTGCGCCCGGGACCGACTACCCGCTGAGCCAGTTGGGCTGGAGACGCCGCTGCTGCCAAGCCAGAGCGCCGCTCCCGAGTTCTGAACCAGCGACCTGTTGGCTAGGCCGTCGCTGCGTTGTGTTTTGTATGTGTGTGTGTGTGTGTGTGTGTGTGTGAGCCACAGCTCCTGTGTGAGACTGTCGCCGGCAGAGACGCCGTGAGTGTGCTAGTGACTTTGAGCCACAGCTCTGTGAAGCTGTGTCGGACTGGACGCTGTAGATGTTGTCGTCTTCATCTCATCGTCTCGTCGTCTTCGTCATCTTCGTCGTTTCGTCGTCGTCGCCTTCATCGTCGTTCGAGCCAGCAGAGTAGATAGCAAATTATATATAGATATATTGTGTGTCGTGCGCTCTGTTGGGCTTACTTGAAGTATTAATACACACACACACACACACACACACACACACACACACACACACACACACACACATATATATATATATATATATATACATATATATATATACAATGGAACAATAAATTCCAAGGATAAGTACCGAGCACCATTCCAGCAACTTACAGAGCAGCTAGGTGTTGCAATGACTGCACGAAATATTGAATTATAAACAAAGCTTGCTCTTATGTCTCAGATTATAGAAATAGGGGGGTGATAAGCCTTCATATCTGCAGTGGTAGATGATTCTGCCTGACTGACAAATCATCTACCACTGCAGATATGAAGGCTTATCACCCCCCTATTTCTATAATCTGAGACATAAGAGCAAGCTTTGTTTATAATTCAATATTTCGTGCAGTCATTGCAACACCTAGCTGCTCTGTAAGTTGCTGGAATGGTGCTCGGTACTTATCCTTGGAATTTATTGTTTCATTGTAATTTAGTCCCTTGCGGATTCATTCCAAGAACTGGCCCTCAGCACTTGTGTCTTAAGAGGTTATCTTTTTATATTTTCTACTTTTCACAAGAAAATGTAGCTTGTTTTGCTCTTTCATGATTTTCTTTGCTTCTTAGGTGGCACCTTTAGTTAGTTTTTTTGAAAACTCAACAAACATACTATGGTATTGCACACCAGCCTTTTTCTGGTATAGCATTCTTCTTAAAACCGAAAAGGCAGAGGAGTCAATTACCACTTTCCCGCGGTCACTGAGGAGAAACAATCAGGTTTCGAAATACCGGTATCTGACCAGGAGTTATATGTTGTGAGCTTTTTCCCCATTGGAGATGGTCTCCTGCTTCGGAGACTATAAGCTTGCTGAAGGTTCATTTTGAGATTGTTTATAGTTCAATATATATATATATATATATATATATATATAGTTTGTGTGTACGCCTTGTGGTTGGCGTGCGACTATTGATGTTCTTGCGGTTTTTTTTTTTATATGTTTTGTCTGATGGCTCAGGCAGCATAAAACAAAAAAGTGTTGTTCTGTTGCCTGGCTGTCAATGTTCGGATGAGTGGGTGTGTGTATGTGATTTGGAAAAGTCGTGCATGCATCATAATTTTTGTGTGTGTGAGTCAGACACCACCCATTCCCATTCGTAACAAGCATTAAAAAAGTCTCAAATTCTGTGGCCCTTCATGCCCTGCTCTCATGGTGACCTCAATTTTGATATCCTCTCCACGTCTGTAGCCTTGGTTTGGTTCCGTCGGGGTCACCGGTATCAGCGAGTCCATGGGGACTGTCGTTTGACGGACGTGGTGGCGCCCTCCGGAGGGAGAGCTCACTCACGCCGGCTTCGCGACTAAGCAATTATTGTCATCAGTAGGGGGCTTAGTAGGTGGCGTCCTGCGTATGTTAGATCAGAACAGGCGCCACTGAACACCTCCGAAGTGACTCGGCAGCAGTGCAGTGTCTCTTCCGGTGGGTTGCTCTTGACGACTTGACACTGACAGCTCCCTGTGGATAGCCGGGGCCCGCGGCGGGGGGGCCGACCGGGCTGTGGCTGTGGACGGGGTGTCGGAAAGAGCGTCGTGGGTGCACTGCCTCTGAGGTGGCGCAGAGGTTGGGACAGCAAAAATGAAAAAAAAAAAAAAAAAAAAAAAAAAAAGAAGAAAAAAAAAAAAAGAAAATGAAACCGTAATCCTTTAAAAGTATGATTTCAGAATGCATACAGTACAACTGGAATGAACGTATTAATAATAGTCGTAGATTTCATTTGTATAGGTCGTTGAGCCAACATTGTAATTTGAAACATTATTTAAAAACGAATGTGATTAACATTAAAATGTATAATGAGAAAGTTTAGATATGTAGAACTTTAGACCACGCATCGTTTCACAAACAAATCTCTTATGAGCCATGCCTTGACGTGTCCTTTGTGGAATAAAAAGTCTAATGTCATTCAACATTACTGTCTGGTTTGGAAGTTTTTCAGAGAAAGAGCGAGCAAAGCTCGCCAGAATTGTCAGTCAGGGAAGTAAGGTTATAGGGAAAAAACAATCTGCTCTCAGAGAAGTCTATACTGTTTCTGTAATCAGGAAATCTGTGATTATCGCCTCTGATCGCTCACACCCACTCCACTGCCACTTGAAAAACTTCCTTCAGGAAGACGCTACAGAATGCCCAGAGCACAGAAGAATGTCTTCAAGAAGTCCTTTATACCAAGTGCCATTAGCATTTTAAACTCTAACGCCTTTGATTGACTGCCATGACCCTTGTCTCTCAGACATGAACAATTCAGTCTGCAATATTATGCTTTTACTGTGACTATGACTCTGTGTGTGTGTGTGTGTGTGTGTGTGTGTGTGTGTGTGTGTGTGTGTGTGTGTGTGCGCATGCGCGCGCATGTGTGTGTGTGTGTGTGTGTGTGTGTGTGTGTGTGTGTGTGTGGATGTGTGTGTGTGTGTACGCATGTGTGTTGTGTGTGTGTGTGTGTGTTTTTTTTTTAGTGTTTGGGCATGGGTGCGGGTGAGTTTGTGTTTTTATGTATTGTTTTTATAATCTGTGTAATATTTCATGTCCTATGGATTTAATGTTTATTTCATGTGTGTATGCATGTATGTGTGTGTGTGTGTGTGCGCGCGTGTGTGTGTGCAGGTGTATGCATGGGGGGTAGGGAGGGTGTGTGTGAGTGTCGATGTACATACAAATACATATGCTAACACAGGCTTTTATGTAACGACTTATAATGTCTTTTTTGTAAGGCCTTACGTACTTGCGAAATGATGTGGAGCAGAAGAAAAAACGTCCGATGGGCAATAAAGTTGATTGAATTGATTGAATTGAATATTGCTGGAAGATGAAGCACTGTTTTCGCTGTTGCCGACCATTCAAAGAAGGCCTGTTAGAAACAAAACATTCAGACTAACGCAGACCCTGGTTTGTTATATTACCTGTCATGGGCCAGACCAGTAACTTCGAAGTACGTTTTGCTTTTTTAAATTATTTTTTTATTTATTTGTTTGTTTGTTTATTTGTTTCTTTCTTTATTTATTTGTGCGAACAATGTTAAAGGGAGGACAATTCTCCAGCCCTCTCACCTGCAACCCAGGGATCTGGCTAGAAGGCAGTCACTCAGGAGAAGACTCAATGGTCCAGGTTTGCCATCAATGAACGGGCTTCACTTCAGTGGAGTTTGAAAGATCGTTTACCCCTGTTGAGTGTTTTCATGATGCAGAAGAGTTCTTTATGTGCTCGTGTTTCTTTTAGAATGAATTGTTACAAACAGTACTTGTTCCCCATTGAAACGTGTGTGTGTGTGTGTGTGTGTGTGTGTGTGTGTGTGTGTGTGTGTGTGTGTGTGTGTGTGTGTGTGTGTGTGTGTGTGTGTGTGTGTGTGTGTGTGTGTGAGAGAGAGAGAGAGAGAGAGAGAGAGAGAGAGAGAGAGAGAGAGAGAGAGAGAGAGAGAGAGAGAGAGCCGCAGGCCACATGCACTGACGTCATGCACAAGCGTTTGCGACGACAAACTTTTTTAAGGATCCAGGTTGCATCACATCGTCACTGGATGCCGTTATCATTGGTTGATAAGCGTATGGTTGGTTCTCATACATTTCATTCTTCGTTATTTCTGTTCGGTACAGCTTTCTACGCCCGCTTTGTTCTGAGATAACCGTAACGCTATCACAAAATCAGACACAAAGCCTGCCTGGAAACAATCATCTCTCAACATTCTGAATTCCAAGAAGCACTGAATCATTTCCAGAGCAGTAAATTGTGTTAAAACTAATTTTCCCACTACGAAATCAGTCACATGACGTTTACAATGGTTTCAATCTGGGTTACAAGCATGTTAACAGATGCATGGGAGATACCTTTCCCGAACATGCCACAAACCCTCAGAGAATCCTGCACCCAAAGGAACCCGATGGTCCCATCCAGCAACATACCACCTTTCCAGCTGCAGGACTCTCTACAGACAGAAATCCCCAGGACCATACCCGACTGGAACAGCCTTCCTGCTGAGGCTGCCCTCAGCCCCACGCTGGAGGGCTTCAAATCCCTAATTTGATCCCACCCCTCTTCCCCCTGTCCTCACCCCACTCCCAACATCCCCCCAGCCCAGCAAACACTATCTCACGCACCTTCAACTTCATGCAACCCCCCTTATAGTCTACAAAATCTTCAAAGAAAGAAAAGAAGAAGAAAGAAACCCCATTGTTGCCGGCAGCAGGTATGCGAACAACTGAGTAAGAGTTTTTCCTCTGATGATTTTTGTCATCAGAACTACAAAACCGTCGCAATTCATTCGTAGCCAAAGTGACCATGACAATCGTTTCGTCTGCTAATATTCGAGGTTCTGCAAATTTCTGATGAAATTATTGTTGCTTTGAGCTTAAATATTAAAGCTGTATCAGAATTCGGGTTCCGCATTTACATATATTAGAAATATCCCTCAACCAACAAAAAGTGTTACGGCCACAACCAAATACCCGATCCATGTCTGGAGAGACATTCAAAGACTCTCCACACCAAACCCCTTTCCCTACGAAAATACTAGCAGACCTGTGACAAACACATACCCCGTTTACTTTCTGCATAAATCTCCACTGTCTCACCGTTAATGGCAAGTCATCTTGAAGGGTACTCAGTATCAGACACCACATCCTGTTACTTCACTGCGGATTCTGTCTTCAGAACATCCTCCTCATCAACGACACAACCATACTTTCTCTGCCCCCTTCCTGCCCATCTCCAACCATGGAGAATCAGCGGCACCATCAGCCCAGCTGCCGGCAGCACGGTCATGCAGACCACGATGTGTGCATAGAGCTGATCCCACAGACCCGTGTGCCATCTGTGGAGGATGACCTGCCCGTGAACAGTCCCACGTTCCTGGAGGCCGACAATCCGTCCCTGGACGGCGGGGTGGAGGAGAGTATGCCGGAGAGGGGCAGGTGGAATGGGCGGCTGGAGTTTGTGCTGGCCTGCGCGGGTCAGTGCATCGGTATGAGCAACGTGGTCCGCTTCTCTTACCTGTGCTACAGGAACGGGGGAGGTGAGTCACGGCATCTAGGAGGCCATGACTGTGCCGTGTGCCATGGTTGTCCCATGGTTGTCATGGATGCCACGGTTGTCCTTTGTGCCATGGTTGTCTTGTGTGCCATGGTTGTCCTGTGTGCCATGGATGTCCTGTGTGCCATGGATGTTATGTGTGTGTGTCATGGTTGTCCTGTGTGCCATTGACGTCCTGTGTGCCATGGTTGTACTGTGTGCCATGGATGTCCTGTGTGCCATGGATGTTATGTGTGTGTCATGGTTGTCCTGTGTGCCATTGACGTCCTGTGTGCCATGGTTGTCCTGTGTGCCATGGATGTCCTGTGTGCCATGGATGTTATGTGTGTGTCATGGTTGTCCAGTGTGCCATGGATGTCCTTGGTGCCATGGATGTCCTGTGTGCCATAAATGTTATGAGCGTATCATGGTTGTCCTGTGTGCCATTGATGTCCTGTGTGCCATGGTTGTACTGTGTGCCATGGTTGTACTGTGTGCCATGGTTGTTCTGTGTGCCATGAATGTTGTGTGTGTCTTGGTTGTCCCTGTGTGTCATGGTTGTCCTCTGTACCTTGGATGTCCTGTGTGCCCCGTATCCTATGTGTCATGGATGTCCTGGGTACCATGGATGTCCTGGGTGCCATGGATGTCCTGTGTACCATGGATATCCTGGATGTCCTGTGTACTATGGATGTCCTGTGTACCATGGATCTCCTGTGTACCATGGATGTCCTGTGTGCCATGGTTGTCCTGTGTACCATGGATGTTGTGTGTGCCATGGTTGTCCTGTATGCTGTCGATATCCCGTGTGCTGTGGGTGCCTGTGTGCCACTGGTATTCTGTATGCCATGGATACCCTGAAGAGATAGGGTAATGGGCTCTCAGCCTTATCCCCACACCATACCGTTTTTTTTTCTAGCATCGGGTATGCACAATCCCCTTTTTGGAATAGCACTTACACACACACACACACACACACACACACACACACACACACGCACGCACACACGCACGCGCGCGCACGCACGCACGCACGCACGCACGCACGCACACACACACACACACACACACACACACAAATACACACACACACACACACGCACTGCTAAGATCCGAAATTGGAGTGTGGAAGGAGATGATCTATAAAGCCCATTAACCCCCCTTTTTTTTTTTTGTTTGTTTGTTTGTTTTTTTGTTATAATGAATACTTCTATCATATTTGTTAAGTTTGTATTAAAAACTATTAAAAACGTTGACAAAAACTGAGCAACAACTTGTTCATGCTCTTGCAATTGTTAGTCAAGCTCTTATTTGAAAACTAAACGACAGTATTCCAAAGTCTTATGAAATTCTTCTACGCTTGCTCAGTGAAGACTTCTCAGAAACTTATTTATGACCTGCGACAATTCGTATTAAGTTCTTAATGAATATCTCACTAATAAGGTACTCAAACTGAACCTTTATTTTTTCTTATTAATAGTCACAATTAGAAGCGACGAGATTTTGTTGGCGTATTTTGTGTAGACCCTAACTGATGGAAGAAATTTCCTTGACAAAATGAAAAGATTATACTCTTTTGCTGCCTGCACTAAGATCAATAGTGAGGAAGACGTTCGACTATGGGGCAAGTTCAGCAACTAACACCGCAAGAGACACTGAGAAGTATCATGCCGATATAGAATCACTTCTTGTCGCAAGAATGGTTGGGAGCTTAGTGCATACTGTTGTAGATTATACGAACTTAAATTACGAGTTGGTTCCTTCATTTGCATTCAGGGGCTGAATTGAAACATGACCAGGCATGTGAACCTGTCCCGACTCAAAAGTTCGCTCGTCATTTGCCTGCAACATATTCTACTGGGTATAATGGTAACCCATCTTGTTGCTGGACGAATAACTTTTAATCGTACAATTTTAAAAACCTACAAAGAAAAATGAAACGACTAACCAAAGCAAAGACAAAGGATGAGAACCGTGACTAAGAGCCTGGAAAGCTGGCCCGAGTTTAGCTGAAGTGAATAGTCGGAAACGACTGAGTAAACAAGCGAAGAAGGAAATTTTATTCGATGAAGAACAACTCTGCTACACGCAGAAAAACAAATACAACAAAACTAGAAACAGAAAAACACAGACATGTATGATAGATTGTACAACAGCTGTTATGGACGCCGGTTATGCAGTTTGTAAATGTTGGTAAAGCAACCCCCCCCCCAAAAAAAAACAACAACAACAAAAAAAAAACAAAAAAAAAAACAAAAAAAAAAAAAAAAACAGAAAAAAAAAAAGAAAATAGAGCGTCAATCAGAGAACAGTCATTAAAAATACCCGAACGGCCACAAACTTCCGTATCAACCGTCACATCCGCTTCTTAATGAACAAATTACTCCCAATCCATTTGTAATGCAACAATGTTGTTCAGAATGTTTTTTTCATGATGTAGAATAAAGATGAACTCTGAATGAAAATACAACAATCAGTCTGGTCTTCCACGCCGCTGTGAGCAACCTACCGACCATGCAAGGCTGGACCTTTGAGGACGTCAAGATGGTTGGTGTTGTAGCAGCATTTTTGGCCACAAAAACCTTCTTAGAAATTGAAAACGTAGAATGAAAATGGCTGGTTGGTGGTGTTTTTCATTTAAAGAGTTTGCTTTCTCAGGCAGCTGTTTGTTTTCGAAAATACATATTTTACAAAAAAGAAAGAAAACAAAAACAAAAACAACAACAACAACAAAATCTTGACAGAGCAATAGAACATTAGATATTCCATGTGGTGTATATTGGGAAGTCGAAGCTGGCGGAGGCCATCCTTCTCTAGATCACATTTTTTTTTTGGTTTGGTTTACTCCCCGTGTGAGGCGGATAGTGATGGGATACATGGCTACCAGTGGCAGAGGAGAACCTTTGACTTGACTGATGCAAAGCGAATACACACCTCTTGTAAAAAAAAAAAAAAAAAAAAAAAAAAAAAAAAAATCTTTGCTTGTTGTTCTAGCTATCCTGAAATAAACTGTTCATCGTTTATCATTTATTGGATATCTGTTTTCTCCGCAAACGTTTTTCACGGGTTGCACGTGCCATGTTGTCGTTCTCGTGAACGTGGGCTAGATCCTACCACCGATTATTCCTGGTCGGAAATCTTGTTGATGGAACGAAAAACCCAGCTTGTCTACCTTTTCCCCATTTTTTTAAGGGGGGGGGGGGGGGGGGGGGGGGGGGGGGGGGGGGGGGGGGGGGGGATACGATAGAATAGGTTAACAAGGAGAGAGCAAAATCTGATATTTATCCTCTCCCACTATACTTTGACAAGACTTAGCAGACGCCTGACAAAATAATTATGAGTCTAGAGAACAGGTATCTGCGACTGATGTGCGTTTAAAATGGTATCACAGCGGGGACGGGAGGCTTTTTAAGGGCTGCTTTGTAAAGGACTAGCTTGATGATGGATCATTTTCATCTTCTGAGACTAATAAAGACCCATACACAGACCGGTGACTGTGTGACCGTTGCAGGTGCTTTCTTGGTGCCCTACTTTCTGACGGCCGTGTTCGCCGCCATCCCCCCATGTACTTCATGGAACTGGCGCTGGGCCAGTGGCTGAGCGTGGGCGCTCTGGGAGTCTGGAAGATCGCCCCCATCTGGAAAGGGTGAGTGGTGCTGATTGCTCGGCTGCTGATTGCTCGGCTGTGAACGGGGGTTGGGGGGGGGGGGGGGGGGGGGGGGGGGAGAGAGAGAGAGAGAGAGACCAAACATAAGTACGAACTAGATAGCCGCCGGTGGGTAAAAGCTGATGTATGTATGTTTTCGGTATCTTAGCACTGTAAGCATATGTTAGGTATCTTTGTTCTGTATGTGTGTATTAGGTGTCTTGATCCCGTAGGTTAGGTATCTCTACCCTGTATGCATCCACTAGGTATCTTTATCTCTTAGGTTAGGCATAATTAGGCGTGTGTGTGTATATGTGTGTGTGTGTGTGTGTGTGTGTGTGTGTGTGTGTGTGTGTGTGTGTGAATACGTATCTTTATCCTTTAGATTAGATATCGTTACCGTGTATGTGTGTATTAGGTAACTTGATCCCGTAGGTTAGGTATCTTTACCTATCTGTATGTATTAGGTGTCTTTGTACCATCTCCCTTTCTGTTTGGTCACGCTGCTGAAAAGGCGTAGGTTATGCCTCGACCATCATGTCTGCCTGGGTCATCACCTACTACATTGTGATGTTGGCCTGGGCCGTCTTCTACCTGGTCAACTCGCTGACCGCTGTTCTGCCCTGGGCCTCCTGTGGCAACTGGTGGAACACTGACCACTGTCTGTCCGAGTACGACAGAGATAAACTGCCACTCAAGTGTCTCAACGCTCTTCTTTTTCTTTGAGGTGTGGGATTGGCTTGCGTTGCGATTACTCCTCTCTCTCTCTCTCTCTCTCTCTCTCTCTCTCTCTCTCTCTCTCTCTCTCTCTCTCTCTCTCATCAGGAATATTTCAAATAGTCACTCATAATCAGAAGCAGAATTTTGTTTGGGATGATTTGTTTTACTGTCTTTTGTTGTCCTCATTGTTGTTCTTGTCGATTTTTCACGTGATAGTGGCAGTGCTTTTTTGTGTCTTCTTTGGCTGCTTTTCCCTTGTTTTTTCCCTTCATGTTGTTAGTTAGTATTCTTGTTAAAAAAAAATCATTCTCAAAAATGATTCTGTCATACATCAGTATAATCGATGTCAGGAAAACAGCGTTAAGATGCAATGGGTCGCACATTGGTGGAAATGGAAATGAGACGAATAAAAGAGCAGAGCTTTACATGCGTGTTGTCAATGGCAACTTTTATCTAGGTGAACGTTTCGGCTCAGTATGACGCCAGCTACTGGATGGAAAAGTACAAGAACTACAACTGCAGCCAAGAGTATGACCCTGAGCGATTTTCTTCCCCTGTCAAGAGAATTCTGGGAGTAAGAGATTTTGTTTCATTTCCTTTCATTATTGGTCTATGAATAGTGTGATTTTATATTTGTTTTTAACCAATCTCTCTCTCTTTCTCCCCTCCGTCCCTCCGTCCCTCCCTCTCTCCCTCCCTCCCTCCCTCCCTCCCCCCCCCCCTCTCTCTCTCTCTCTCATTTCTTTTCATTACGTCTTTTCTTTGCAATTTGTAAAAAATCATCTTAGTCGTGTCGGTGACGCGAATTGGGTTGATTTGGATTTGGATGCTGGATTATTATCATTTCATACGAACATTAGGTGACAGCAATGTCACCATGTGCAACACTTCTTGATCGGTTCATTGCTAGGTACATAATATATTTGACGATATTCTCAGTATGTATAATATCAATCGACCGGATTCTGCATGTGCACAATACTTCTTGGCAGGATTATCATAAAATGCAGTATTTCTTGACAGGAGCTTGTGTGTATTACAATATTCCTTGACAGCATTTTGGTGTGTTACAATAGTTCTCGCCAGGGTTACACTAAGATCCAATGTTTCTTGACAGGAGCTCTGATATTTTTTCATAGTGTTATCGGAAGACACAATATTATTTGGCAGGAGTATTGTAAATCTAATAATATTTGTTAACAGGGTTATCCTGAGATACCATTTTCTCTTGACAAGAGTATCGTGAGATCTCATATTTCGTGACAAGGTTACCCAAAGCTATAATTTTTTCTTGACAGAACTATTATAAGGTCGGCAGGGTTAAGTCAATTAGGTTGATTACTTCACATGATTATCGTAAATTACATTGTTTCTTAACATGATTGTTGTAAGGTCAGTTAGGCGATATGATTATTATAAGACACCATTTTTGTTGACAGGACCATCGTAATTTTCGACAGGATTGCCGTAAGTTCAATCACCTGACAAGATTATTTTGAGCTGAAATAGTACTGGACAGGGTTATCATAAAGGAAGGGGGGGAGCAGAGGAGGAAGGGTAGATGAAAGGGAGGAAGGAAGGGGGAAAAATGAAAAAGGAAGAAAAGGGGAAGAAAGTATCAAGAAGGAAGGAAGGCAAGTTGAAGAAAAGGAGAAAGGAAGGCCTTAAAGAAGGACAAAAGAACAAAGGACGAAAGAAGTATCGAGAGAGGAGAAACGCCGTATGGGATGAAGAGAGGGAGAGGCAAGGAAGGATGGAGAAGAAAAAAAAAGAAGAGAAGAAGGAGGTATCAGGAAGAAAGAACAGATGTAAAGGAGAAGAAAACAATAGCATGCCTGAAATGAACCGAAGCCATGTCCACTCCACAGACGTAACGCTCTGCAGATCTCGGAGGGAATCGACACACCTGGCAGCGTACGATGGCAGCTGGCACTGTGCCTCTTCTTTCATCTGGGTCACCGTCTATCTCTGCATCTTCAAGGGCGTCAGATGGACAGGAAAAGTAGGTCAAGGTCACGAGGATGCGAATTTGCTTGCCCGTGAGTATGAAGTATGATGGTTGACGGTCCTTAACGGCATATGATCTTTGAACATATGTTGGTTTGGTACTGACCAATATTGGGCCTGGAAGTGCCCAAGGTCTACTGTCTGTGGCAGATATGCGTCAGTGTTTTGCTTTCTTTTTAAAACGCAGCGTCAGTGTCTGGTGAGATGTTGGGCGGGGTGTCCTTTATGGGTGGTCGTATGGCGACCTGACATGAATAGCTTCCCTTGGGCTGTTGGCGGTTGGAACTGTGAGAAGTAAAACATGCTGAGAGAGAGAGAGAGAGAGAGAGAGAGAGAGAGAGAGAGAGAGAGAGAGAGAGAGAGAGAGAGAGAGAGAGATCTAGCGCTCGGGTTCTCTCGCTCTCTCTCTCTCTCTCTCTCTCTCTCTCTCTCTCTCTCTCTCTCTCTCTCTCTCTCTCTCTCTCTCTCTCTCTCTCTCTCTCTCTCTCTCTCTCTCTCTCTCTCTCTCTCTCTCTCTCTCTCTCTCTCTCTCTCTCTCTTCTCTCTCTCTCTCTCTCTCTCTCTCTCTCTCTCTCTCAATAATGTCAAGCAAAAAACAAACAGAAAAAAAAAAAACGCTGATGATAATCAGAAGTTTTCCAGTGACCTGTAACTTTGTCCGTGTGAAACTTGCAGTACTTGGCCAATGACTGAGATCGATTGCCTGCAAACACACACGGCGCTAGCAGGACAAGCTTTTTGGCAGGGTTCAGGGGTCACTGTAATAATGCTAACCGAAGATGTAGAAGAGGAAGGACCGGCATCTCGCATCAGGTTACACTGTACGCCTTTGTTAGAGTCCCCTGCGCTTCCACAGGTGCCTAACCACTTCTGCGCGGGAGTGGTTCAGCTGGCAGAGCTGCCCTCTAAAGTTAACGCGAATACCAAAGTCTTCTTGTGCACTGCTCAACGAGGTCGGCCTGCTGCCTGCACGTACCCTTTACACCCAACCGCCGAGTGTGTGCTTCAAACGGTTCGGCACGAAAAGTCGTGAAGAGTGGTGAACAGACAGCCAACAGGAGAACGCAAGGCAGACACACAGCCAGTCCCAGCAACAGGAAGGGACAATGACTTCTCTATGAGCATTGGAATTTCAGCCTGCAAAAGGCGACGACGCCAGTCCTGTCCTGCCTACTACATCTTTGTCATAGCGTATCACCTGGTCTGAACCAGGCCAACGGCTTTTTGTTCATGAACATTCTAGACATTCCTTTGCGAATGCATGCCTCTTTGTCTGCTTGATTGAAGGTGAAGATGTGGCGATAATCTGGGGAACTGCACGCAGTGTGTCCGCGGTCAGATGGAACAGGGGAGACTTGCTGAAACCGGTCCAGTTTTTCCTAGACGAAATACTACTACATATCGCAGTTGTCACTGGCAGTTGCATGTTCTCTCGCTCTGTATGGGAGTTACTTGCTTTGTGGGTGAGGGTGGGAGTGAGGGCGTGGTGGGAAGAGGGTGGGAAGGGGTGGTGTACTTCACAAACTGGTTTCGCCTAACACTGTGTGTGTGTGTGTGTGTGTGTGTGTGTGTGTGTGTGTGTGTGTGTGTGTGTGTACCACAGGTAGTGTATTTCACAGCCTTGCTTCCCTATATCTTGCTGACTATTCTGCTGATCCGTGGACTGACTCTGCCTGGGGCATTGGAGGGCATCAAGTTCTACATAGTGCCCGACATCACCCGCCTCAAAGACTCTTCAGTATGGACGTTCAGGGCACTGCTGTTGTGTGTACTCTCTCATGTGTTGTGTCTTGATGTCACCTACGATGCCATTTGGTGTCTTTCATGTTATGGAAAGGAAACCTTGGATAAACTGGATACACGTAATTAGTATTAACAAAGAAGGAAGGTAATTTCTGATCCCATGGTGAAATCCATGCGAGCTTCAATTAAAGATTATATTCACCTAGTACATTCACAGATACCCAGTACATAGAACAAACAGGGAAATTCTCCATTAAAAAAATGAAAAAAGACTGCAGCATTATTGTCAAGTAGGTCACACACACACACACACACACACACACACACACACACACACACACACACACACACACACACACACACACACACACACACACACACACACACACACACACACATGAAACAGTATAATTACGTTGACTCATTAATTTTTTTGTGACGTGCCCAAATACCAAACTGAAACATGCACAAACATCATTAACAGCAGACCACACGTATGATGTTGGTTATTGAGCATCACACGTGGCATAGCAATTATTTGGAGCTGCACACACACACACACACACAAAACGTTCCTGATGTTAAGTTCAGTAACAGCAGCAGGTGGGAATGTGTGGCGAAGGGGGGGGGGGGGGGGGGGGGGGGGGGGGGTACTGAACAGGGGGGGGGGGGGGGAATGTGTGGTCAAACGGGGGGGGGGGGGGGGGGGGGGGGGGGGGGTACATCATCAAGAAATGAAATGAACTTTGATGAAATACAGTGAAATAAAAACAAACAAACCCACCAGGTATTTGTGCTGTGATGATCAAAACCTGTTGAATATGTTGACATCGATAGTGTGTATATGGTGTCAAAAAGCAGAACGCGTGCGTATGTGTCTCCCAGGTATGGATAGACGCGGCCTCTCAGGTGCTGTTTTCTCATGGTCTTGGTATGGGGCACTATGATTGCCCTGGGTAGCTACAACAAGTACCATCACAATGTCTACAGGTCAGTATCTCGTGTTTATCCTTCCTTCTTTCTTGCCATCCTTCATTCCTTCTTTCTATCTTCACTTCTTTCTTCCTTCTTTCAGTCTTTTCCTTCTTTCCTTCCTTTCTGTTTTTCTTTTTTTTTTTTTATTTTTTGTAGTTTTTTTTTTTTTCTTTCTTTTGACGTTCATTTTTTTTTCCTTCCTTCTTTTCTTACCTTCTTTCTTTCTTTTCTTTCTTTCTATCTTCCATTCTTTCTTTCTACGTTCTTCCTTTCTTCCTTGTTTCTTACTTCCATTCTTTCATTTTTTTTTCATTCGTTTCTGTCGTTCTTTTTCTTTTATCATTCCTTCCCTCCTACGTTCTACGTTCTAATTTCTTTGTTTCTTCCGTCCTTGTTCTTCTTTTTCTTTCTTCCTTTTCTCTCTCTCTATCTTCCTACCTTCTTTCTTTTTTCCTTTCTTCCTTCCTTCCCTTCTTTGATTCTTACTCGCTTCCTTTCTGTCTCTCGTCCTTTCTTCTGCTCTTTGTTTTCTTTTCTTTTTTTCTCTTCTTACCCCTGTTCTTTCTTCCTTTTGTCTTTCTTTCTCTCTTTCTCTCACCACTTCTTTCTGTCCCCCCTCTTTTTCTTCCTTTGTCTCTCTCTCTCTCTCTCTCTCTCTCTCTCTCTCTCTCTCTCTCTCTCTCTCTCTCTCTCTCTCTCTCTCTCCACCTCTTTCTGTCTTTCTTTCTTCCCTTTTATTTACTGCCTTTCTTTCTTTCTTCCTTTTTCTTTTAAAACGTTTTAAATTTTTTTTTCAGTTTACCCCCTTTTTTTTAGTCGCTCTTTTAACCCCCCCCCCCCCCCCCCCCCCCCCCCCCCCCCCCCGCCATAACGCCCATCCTGCAACTTCTCAATCATTCATGACTTCACTTAGTCATTAATTCATTCATTATTAATTCTTGTCGCTCTTCCCTCTACTCTACTCTACTCTACTCTACTCTACTCTACTCTACTCTACTCTACTCTACTCTACTCTACTCTACTACTTCACGCTGTTCTCCCCTCTCCTCTGCTCTGTCTTCCAGGGACGCGGTGGTGCTGATCTCCTGTCTGAACAGCTCCACCAGTCTGTTCGCGGGCTTTGTCGTCTTCTCCATCGTCGGCTTCATGGCCCATGAGCAGAGACGGCCCGTCAGCCAGGTGGCCCAAAGTGGTGAGTATGGTCATAGTTTTGCAGCAAAAGTGCTATTTTTCTTTTCTAATCTGTGTGAAAACACCACAACCATCGGAAAAGCTGGAATTTTCCTTCTTCGTTTTTGTATTATTATTATTATTATTACTATTATCATGATCATTATTATTATAATCATTTATTATCATTATTATTGTTGTTGTTGCTGTTGCTGTTGTGTTGTTGTTGTTGTTGTTGTTGTCGTCATCATCGTCATAATCATTATCGTCATCATCATCATCATCATCATCACCATCATCATCATCATCATCATCACAGTGAGCCAGTTTACCAACTCTCCAACGTGGGCAGTGCTTTTTTTCACCTTCATCATCATCATCATCATCATCATCATCATCATCATCATCATAATCATCATCATCACAGTGACCCAGTTACCAACTCTCCATCGTGGGCAGTGCTTTTCTTCACCTTCATCATCATCATCATCATCATCATCACATCATCATCATCATCACCATCATCATCATCATCATCATCATCATCATCTGATCGCTGTATGTCCCCAGGTCCAGGCCTGGCTTTCCTGTCCTATCCCAACGCAGTGACCCAGTTACCCATCTCTCCGCTGTGGGCCGTGCTCTTCTTCTTCATGATCATCCTGCTGGGTCTGGACAGTGAGGTACAGTGTCATGGGCATCAGGTTGTCCACGAAGTACACGTCTGTTAGATTTTAGAACAAGCCTTGGAGATGGTCCTCGCCAGCAGGCGAAGCGCCATGTATCTCCAGCTGCCCATAAAACGCAGATCATAAATTGTCAGTGCAAGGTTGGCAATAGGCCTTAACAGTGAGGTGTTGTGCGATGTAGACCAAACTCTCCGTGAATGTAGATCCATTATGTAGATCCATGAAACAGCTAGGTCAAGCTAACAGTGAGGTGTTGTGCGATGTAGACCAAACTCTCCGTGAATGTAGATCCATTATGTAGATCCATGAAACAGCTAGGTCAAGCTTGAGAGATAACTCTAGGTATAAGAATCGATTTTTATTGGGTTCCATCTCACTGTGGTATAAAATGGAATGAAACAGCAGACAGTCTTGCAAAAGAAGGAGCGAAAAAAAAAAACCCGCTGAAAATTTATTTTAAAAAGCCCCTAGAATCACCCTCTTGTGAATTAATCCAAATCATGGAAAAGTATATACCTAAGCAGAGTTTTTGTCAAAACATGGCTACTTTACCATTGTGCCCAAGGCACATTGTTAGATTAATTCATAAATTAAGGCTGAATACTTGGAACACTAAATATTCTCATGGTATTGCTTGTGTCTGCAGAAAGCATTTCTTTGCGTCATATTAAATTTTTGTTTGAATGCTCAGTGTTGACCTCGCTCTATCAGGAGAAAGGTACTGAGCTGAATAACTCTGATAATGTCAGTACTGTCATATATGGTTCATGTGTTGCTGAAATTGCCATGGTTATTTCGCAGTCACAGGTTGCAAAATTTTGGTAAAGATCACAGCTTTGTGTATCACTAGGGTATTTCATTTATGTAAATATGCACATATCAGATGTGGCTTTGCAAGTAGTGGATAAGTTGAGAGTGAAGGTTTTTTTGTGTTTTTTTTTAATATCATCTGGCGATGAAAATACATTAATATAAACCACTGAACTGAGATATGCACGAAGAATCAGGTATAGTGCCATGTGATGTCAAGTGTCCCTTAATTGTCAGTGAAGCAAGTTCAAGCCGTTGCAATGTAAAAAAAGGGAGGTAATTCTTGAATACGGTCGACTCCATCAAACGATAGGAAGGTTGTACGGCATGAGGCATGTTAGATGAGATACTGTTAATAGGCAGTTAACAACATGTTTCCTTGGCAAGCAGTTAACGTTCATGCATATCTGTATTCCAGGTTATGGGAAC
This sequence comes from Conus betulinus, assembly GCA_016801955.1. Lineage (NCBI taxonomy): Eukaryota > Metazoa > Mollusca > Gastropoda > Neogastropoda > Conidae > Conus > Conus betulinus. The sequence continues at coordinate 75,934 of JADBJO010006454.1, read as the reverse complement.
ATGTGCATAATATACTCTCTCTCTCTCTCTCTCTCTCTCTCTCTCTCTCTCTCTAAATTACGTACCTGCTATGTCATATTCATTTTACTGTCTGTTTTCATACATGCTAATTCTTGTACGTTGTAGCACATTTCCATATGTTCCCCCAGCCCACCCCACCTCCTACCCCCACTCATTCCTTTCCCTTCATTATTGTTATTCTCATTTTTATTTCTATTTTTTTTGTTTGTTTTTATATTATAATTTTTTTAAAATTTCTTTTTCTATTTCCATTTGATGTTCATTATGATTGCATGACCGCTTTGTTTGCTTGTTTGTTTTCTTACATTATTTCATTTCACTGCATCCTGTAGTCCCTACTCAGGAAGAGAACTGCGTCAGTGCTTATCTGTATTATCCTCGTTTAGAAAGGGGTGGGGTTAGTTTCCGCCGAGGACATTGACGAACAAAGTACACAAGACACGATGCATTTCGACCTCTTGGGTCTTCTTCAAGTGAAAACAAAATACGTAACATTTAACATTTAGGACAGTACAAACAAAGAACGAAGAGCGACTTATCTGATGTCCATGTGGTAAGCTGTGAGTCGCTCTTCGTTCTTTGTTTGTACTGTCCTAAATGTTAAATGTTACGTATATTTTGTTTTCACTTGAAGAAGACCCAAGAGGTCGAAATGCATCGTGTCTTGTGTACTTTGTTCGTCAATGTCCTCGGCGGAAACTAACCCCCACCCTTTCTAAACTTTGCTTCGTTCTCCGCCATCAGTCGCTCCAGCCGTCGTCGACGAGTTCTCCCAGTATCTCCGACGCCGGCGTGAACTCTTTATCGCTGTCGTCTGCTGCGCCTTTTACCTCATCGGCCTCGCCTGCGTCACGGAGGTAGGTATGACGTCACCATGCTTGACGTGGTCGGCGTGAGATCTTGTCACATGGAGGTTGAAAGCAATCTTCTGTTGTGTTTGTTACCTCTTCGGAACACGTGATAACTTAAGAGGACCTTGTAACTGAATGATGAGGGCGTTTTGTTGCGAAGCTGACGGTTGAGGTTTTGATCCACTTGTGGGACTGGATTTTTTTTCCCCCAGCTTGAGAACCCTGTCTGTTCTTCAGAAAGCTGATGGGTGCCTGTATCAGAAGAGGAATGGGCGCCATTTTCCATAATAGACCTATCATGCCCTAGGCGTGACGTTACCGGTCTGTTTTGTAATTCCTCTATCTTGAAACGGAATGGGAGAAACGGGCTGTTGCTATTCCATGTCAGAGATGTGGTCTTTGTGCAGGGAGGGATGTATGTGTATACCATTTTTGATACCTACTCCGCCAGCGGCATTGGACTTCTGCTGCTCGTCTTCTTCGAGTGCGTCGCTATTGGCTGGTCCTACGGTAATTTTGTGTGTGTGTGTGTGTGTGTGTGTGTGTGTGTGTGTGTGTGTGTGTGTGTGTGTGTGTGTGTGTGTGATAGGTGAAACAAAGGTCCGTTTGTATTTCTTAAAATGTTCCTGTTGCAGTACCTGATTGATGAATATTTCTAGTCACAGAATTTTCTTTCTTGTGTTTTATTACGGGTGATAGTCTTATTACAAAGTTGTGTTTGTCAAACAAGCCATAGTTTATATCCTTTCATAATGACTTGTTCGTTCGCTAGGGATGACGACATTGTGGCTAATTGTAAAGCTGTACCGGCGGTGTTTTTTCGTCAATGGATTTGACAATACTCTGCCTCTGTTTTGCTGGAAAGAATTTATTCCAAAGCTAATGAGAGGGTTAGTCTTCTGTCGACGGTGTTCTGACGTTACGACAGACTTTGCAAGTAATGACCGTTATGCATATGATCTCATGAAAATAGCATCTGTATACCTGAACAATTCATATGAGAAGCACTTCGGTATATATCATCAATAGCACCATGAAATTATTTGCTGCTGCCACCCCTGGGTTTGCGTCGTTTGTTCGAATCACAATCTATAGCCTCCTGCGTCAGCTGGGCTATGAACAACATCAACTGAAAATGAGCCATCTCTCCTCGCTGATCGCACAGAAATACCAACTTTTTCTAGGTGTGTGTGTGTGTGTGTGTGTGTGTGTGTGTGTGTGTGTGTGTGTGTGTGTGTGCGTGCGTGCGTGCGTGCGTGCGTGTGTGTGTGTGTGTTTCCTTTATATCACACATTTACTTTGGGGGGGGGGGGGGGGGGGGGGGGGGAACAGTGTAAAGCATACTCTCTGAGAAAAAAAATGCATACGGTTTACTTTTGTTTGTTTTTGATACTGACAATAAATTGTGTGTGTGTGTGTGTGTGTGTGTGTGTGTGTGTGTGTGTGTGTGTGTGTGTGTGTGTGTGTGTGCGCTCGCGCGCGCGCGTGTGTGTGTAGTGGGTGGGTGGGGGGGGGGGGGGGGAGGGGAGGAGACTTCATTTATTTCAATGGTTGTTGTGTTTGAACTCCATTGTGTGCTGTACTGTTTCTTCGGGGATGGAGTTGGAGAACAAGGAGGGGGGGGGTGGGTGGGGGATGGAAGCTTATCTGTTTGAAATGTATCAGCGTGTCTGTGACAGGGGTGAACCGGTTCTATGAAGGCCTCAAGGACATGTTCGGCTTCTACCCCTGCGTCCTGTGGAAAATCTGCTGGACCGTCACCACGCCACTCATTACTGGGGTGAGGGTCACTGGTCAGGTTGGTACACTGATGACGTCACAACACTATTCATTACTGGGGTGAGGGTCACTGGTCAGGTTTGGTACACTGATGACGTCACCACGCCACTCATTACTTGGGTGAGCGTCACTGGTCAGGTTGGTTCAACGATGACGTCACCACACCACTCATCACTGGGGTAGGGCTCACTGGTCAGGTTGGTACACTGATGACGTCACCACGCCTGATTACTGGGATGAGGCTCACTGGTCAGGTTGGTACACAGATGACGTCACTACGCCACTCATCACTGGAGTGAGGTTCACTGGTCAGGTTGGTACACAGATGACGTCACTACGCTTTCATTACTGGGGTGAGGGGCCACTGGTTAGGTTGGTACACTGATGACGTCACCACGCCACTCATTACTGGGGTGAGGGTCACTGGTTAGGTTGGTACAACGATGACGTCACCACGCCACTCATTACTGGGTGAGGGTCACTTGTTCGGTTGCTTTCGACGATGACGTCACCACGCCACTCATTACAGGTGCGACGGGTCACTGGTGAGATTAAGACTATTGATGACGTCACCACGCTACTCATTCTAGGGTGAGAGTCACTTTTCAGGTTGGTACACTGATGACCTCACTCTGCCACTAAGTATGGTGAGGTTGGTGTGATGATGATATCACCATACCCAGCAGCGAGCGTCACTGTTCACGCAGGTACACTTATGACGCCCTTTTACCACTCATCATGGTGGATAGCGTCACTGGTAAGGTTGGTACATTTAGGACAGCACTCTTATCATTCATTGTGGCGGTGAGTGTCACTGGTTAGCTTGATATACTAATGACGTCATTGCACCGCTCAGTGCGGCAGTTCCTAGGTTTCAAGACATGATGGTGCTCTGCCTCACGTGGTTGTAAGCTTCATTAGTCATTAAATGACGTTAATACATACTGGTGCATAGAAGGACTCCTATTACCTATTGTGGCACTGGTCTTGTGGGTACCTTGATGATGCTACTCTACCCAGTTCTTATAGTGGTCAGCGTGATGTTGGATACTTGATAATATTGCTCTACCCACTCCTTATGGTGGTGTGTGTGTCGCTAGTCATGTTAATGCATTTGTGAACCACTGTAGCACTCTTTATGGCGGTGAGCGACGCTGGTCGTGTCGGTACATTAATGGCGTCACTCTAGCACTTATTACGATGGTATCACCGGTCATATGGGCACACTGGTGACGTCACCCAATCACTTATCATATAGCGTCTCAGATCACTTGGTATACTGATGATATCACTCTACGTCTCATTATGACGGTGAATGCCACTTATTATTGTCCGGCATTAATACATGATGATACACTAGTAATGTCACTCTGCCACTCATGATTGCGTCATTAGCCATTGAATGACGTTAATACATACTGGCACACTGATGGGGTCATACTGTCACCCATTGTGGTAGTGAGTGTCACCTGGAATTCCATGGCAGTCGTACACCGGTGGCGTCATTGTACTACCGATTGTGAAAACCACTGCTTATCTATTGACGTTAACACATACTGGTACAATGACACAGCCTCTCTATCACTCAGTGTGGCGGTGGTTGTCACTAATAACGCCATGGCATTGATGTATGTTGGTGTTCGTATGAAACTAAGCGGTGTTGATGATTGTTGGTACACTGGTAAGAGTCCCTTATCACCCATTGTGGTGGTGATTGTCACTAGTAACCCCCATGGCGTTCGTGTATGTCAGTATTCATATAAACCAAGTTGTGTGGAGAATTGTTGGTACACTGATAGAGTCCCTCTATCACTCATTGTGGCAGTGATTGTCACTGTCAACCACATGCCGTTCATGTATGTTGGTGTTCATATAAACCAAGTTGTGTGGAGAATTGCTGGTACACCGATAGAGTCCCTCTAGCACTCATTGTGGCGGTGATTGTCACTATCAACTACATGTCGTTCATGTATGTTGATGTTCATATAGTCGAGCAGAGGATTGTTGGTACACTGATAGAGTCCCTCTATCACTCATTGTGGCAGCTAGTGTCACTAGTAAACTCTTGGTATTCATGTACGTCGGTGTTCATGTTAATCCCAATGTGTTCAGGAATGTTTGTACACTGATGGAGTCACTATGCAACTGGCGACGGCGGCGAGTATCCGCGGTCATTCTATATCATTGGTGCATGCTCTTTGCTTCACTCATCCACTCATTACTTTGTGAGCGTCATTTGTCATTCCGTGGACACACTAATAGGTTGATAGACTACCCGGCCAGCACCCTTTTCATTATGGGGAGTGTATGTCAGTAGTAGCCTCATTGATGTGAATGGGCCAGTTTACTGGCGTAGCTTTCACGCCATTTTATTTTGGAAGGAGGGTGCCATTTGTAATCCTTTGAATTGGGTCGGTAGGTGAAAATTCCATCACCGTGCCACTCATTACCACGGGAGACAAGGAGAAGAGGGATAGGGTTTAGTGGTATGGAGGGGGGAGGGGGGATTAACTGCCTTTGCTTAGATTGTTAGTGTTTCTTTTTTCATCTCCATTGACTGCTCTATCGATTGTATGCGAAGGCCTGGGCGTCTGCAGTTGGGTTTCTTGTCCGTCTGCAATAGTGTCAGTCAAAGAAACAACTTGAATGACGAGAGGCCAAAAGGAAAAATCCTTTCTAGTGATGTTCAGCCATTTTGTTTGTGCCTACGCACTAGACATGGTCAGACACACTCTGAATGTTAGGTGAAGCGCTGGAAATGCGCCCTCTGGCGGCGCCCCTCTGACGTGATGGGTGTGTGCACGTGGCAGGGCGTGGTGATGTTCAACATCCTGACCTATGTGCCGGTGACCTACGTGGATTACCATTTCCCAGCTGGGCCCACGCCATCGGCGTCCTCATGGCGCTCTCCTCCATCGGCGTCATCCCTCTCTACATGGTCTACAAGATTCTCATCACCGAGGGGCCCTTCTTCACTGTACGTCACTGGGGAGTAGTAGTAGTAGTAGTAGTAGTAGTAGTAGTAGTGGTAGTGGTAGTAATAGTAGTAGTTTCTGCAGCAGCAGCAGCAGTAGTACCGGTTGTCCAATGATGACTTTCGCCTACGTGGTCTGCCAAACTGCTGCCACCAAAGTCTCTTCTTCTGCATACTTTTTCGAGCAGCGGCAGCAGCAGCAGCAGCAGTTGAAGTAGCAGCAGGAGCAGTAGCAGCAGCAGTGGCAGCAGCAGCAGTAGTAGTATTAGCAGTGATAGTAGTAGCTGTCATTGTTGTTATAGCAGCAGCAGCGGTAATCCAATGATGACATCTCTCTTACTTGACAAGACTGTAGTCACCAAATATGTCTTCCTAGTCACACGGTCCATTTCTTTCTTTCTTTTTTATTCTAATAATAGTGTTGGCAGAAGTCATGGGTGGTGGTAGCAGCAGCAGCAGCAGCAGCAGCAGCAGCAGAAAAACAACAAAAACAAGTACAACTTAATAAAAGAGCATGTGCAGCAGCTGCAGTAGAAGCAACTGTAACAGAACACCTCACTACACGCTAGCCAAGACTGCAGCTACTAAAGAACCTTTCTTCACTTAACATTCATCATTTCTGTAGCAGCAGCAGCAGCAGCAGCAGCAGCAGCAGCAGCAGCAGCAGCAGCAGCAGTGAAGGGAGGGGGGGGGGGGGGGGGGTAGGGGAGAAGGGAACTTTTGAAACTTTTGAGGAAAGAGAGTGGGAGCAGCGACTGCAATGGCCTTGTAGAGTTGGTATTTGCAGTCCGGACACGAGACACTCTCTCTCTCTCTCTCTCTCTCTCTCTCTCTCTCTCTCTCTCTCTCTCTGTGCGTGCGTGCCTGCGTGTGTGTGTGTGTGTGTGTGTGTGTGTGTGTGTGTGTGTGTGTGTGTGTGTGTGTGTGTGTGTGCGCGCGTGCGTGCGTGCGTGCATGTTTGTAGTGTATTTGTGAGTGTCTCTGTGTTACTTATTCCATATTTCATTGATTTCCTCCGTCTACTTCCCCCAGAGACTGAAAATCTTCTTCAGGCCTCAGCTAAACGCGGAGAGAAATGAGAAATGAGGATACGGAGGCATCCCTACCCCCACCCGACAGCGCTGTCACCGAACCCACTTCTGTCGGTGTGGTCTCCCCTTTCACCGTGAATACCGCTGGCATTGTTTCCCTTCATGGCTGTTTTTCATGGCTTAAGTTGTTTTATATTTGGGTTTCGTTAAAGGTGATAAAGTAGGTTTGACTTTCACCCAGCAGTGTAAGGGAGATGCGACAGTCTGGCAGCAGGGGGTGGGGTGGGGGGCGGGGGGGGGGGGGGGGGGGGGGGGTGAGGGCAGAACTGGTCATGGATAACGACGGGGGAAAGACTGATAGAAGAAGAGGAGCGGGGGGGAAGGGGGGGAGGGGGGGGGGGGGGGGGGGGGGGCTTGAAGAGAGTATGCGAGTGAGATGACTGGGGCGCGTCTTGGAAATTACATTTTTCTTCAAAAAGTAAGGAAAGTGTCGACATTTAACAACTACAAGTAATTAGCAGCAGCACCACAACATGTTTCCTTCAATCTAACATCGCTTCGGAACATAAGCATATCCTTTGGGGGCGGGGGAGGAAAAACGTGCTTAAGCCCCCCGCCCCCCCCCTCCCCCTCCGTTCTATCCCCCTTGGACGACGGGGGGCATGATGGTGGGAAGCAAGCGAGGGGGGGGGGGGGGGGGGGGGGGGGGGGGGTTCCTTGCTATTCCTATGCTACTGTCACCGCAAGGAGAGTAAATGTAGTTTTCCTGAAAAAAAGAATTTCTAGTCTTTTATCCTTTGCATACACACACACACACACACACACACACACACACACACACACACACACACACACACACACACGCACACACACACACACTCACGCGCGCGCGCGCGCGCGTACTCTCTCTCTCTCTCTCTCTCTGTACGTAAGAGAGAGAGAGAGAGAGAGAGAGAGAGAGAGAGAGAGAGAGAGAGAGAGAGAGAGAGAGAGAGAGAGTGGCATGTGTAGCTGCGTGCTGATTCGAACAGAACTGTTTGTATTTGGGTCGACCAGTGTTATAATCAATAACGTTTAAATGTACACATGCAAACTGTTGAAATATGGTGTCTGTGTATCCGACGTGTGCATTTTCTCAGTATTATTCTAGCTCATTTTCGGGCATGGGTTTAGGAATAGGCGTGAAGTTTGTCACTGATACATGATTTGTATTTAATAATGTATCGAATATATATATATATATATATATATATATATATATATATATATATATATATATATATATATCCTCCTATTACCATCCTATTTTAACAGATGTTGCTCCCCAAGGGGTTGAGCACTTTAAGAATTTTATTAGGCATTTTAGTTGTATTCTTGATATATATATATATATATATATATATATATATATATATATATCCTGACGAGAGCGCTGGCTCGAAACAGATCTGTTGGTTTTTTAAAACTTCCTTTATCATCCTATTTTTAAAATAATATATATATATATATATATATATATATATATATATATATATATATATATATATATATATATATATATATATATATATGTGTGTGTGTGTGTGTGTGTGTGTGTGTGTGTGTGTGTGTGTGTTCAAGTTAGTGGATGCCTACGTAAGCCTATCTGTATTGGAGAGTGCATGCGGTTGCACATGTGTGTATGGGGGGAGGGGGAAGCAGGGGTGAGTGTGTGTGTACGCGTGTATAATACTACTCGATGGGGAAAGGCAGTGTTTCGACGATTTAAATAAAATGTTAACATGAAAATGTTTTCCAGTGTGCACTTGTGTGCATATGTGTATGTGTTTGTGTGTGTGTGTGTGTGTGTGTGTGTGTGTGTGTGTGTGTGTGTGTGTGTGTGTGTGTGAGTGTGCGTGCGTGCGTGCGTGCGTGCGTGCGTGTGTGTGTGTGTGTGTGTGTGTGTGTGTGTGTGTGTGTGTGAGAGAGAGAGAGAGAGAGAGAGAGAGAGAGAGAGAGAGAGAGAGAGAGAGAGAGAGAGAGAGAGAGAGAGAGAGAGAGAGAGAGCCCGTGTGATCACGTGTGTGAAAACAGGTGGTTAATATGTAGACTACGCACATACACGTGTCGTGACTGTGAAAGGGTCCGGAGCAAAAGGCAAATTTATGCGGCGCGATGAAAGACTCTCAGCTGACGCACCGCAATGACTGGAAGTGAAAAGAGAAAAGAACATCTTTGCTGATCACAAACGCGACACGATCAGACAAAATAAAAGCACAGAAACAGCAAAAAGGCCTATAGTGATAGGCTCCTATCCTGGGCAAGCAAGCGTAAGATGCTGCTGAGCAGAGGGAAACCAGAAAAAAAAAACAAACAAACAAAAAAACACAAAAAAAAAAACCCTCTATGCTTGTTGATCAAGATCCTGGCTGGCAAGTTCTATTAGGCCTAAAACTAGTCTAAGACAAAGAAATCCACACACAACAGGGGAAACTGATGAGATGGGCAGAACACACCAGAGAGCTATCGATAGATCCAAGAGAGACCACCAAATAGTTCACACCACCAGAGACGAGACCATACTATCGATTAACTGCATTAGGTCCTAAACAGAGATCAAGAAAGTCATCGTGTCTGTGAAGAATGGGAAAGCAGTATGGCCGGACGAAATTCTCCCAGAATCTGTCAAAGCTGATGAAGAGACAACGGAAAAACCATGTAGGCCTAGCACCACTGAAATCTTTTTTTTTTTTTTTTTTTTTTTTTGCAACCAGTCTCTTACACACCATGCATAGTCTGTATGTTCTCTCTCAAAATGGACAAACTTTTGGTGATTTTAGTGTTTGGGCATTTGATGCAATGTGTCTGGGTTTGTTAATGTTCTAATGTGTGGTGTGTACTGGCACACACTCTGATAATGTCTGCTTATGCAAAAAAACAAACAAACACAAGACAACAACAACAACAACAAAAAAGAGAAAACAAAACAAAACAAAACACGAAAAGGACAGACAGAGAAAAAGAAGGAAAGAAAGGAAGGAAGAAAGGAAGCAGAGGATGAAGGCGAGAAGGCAAAAAAAAAGAAAAGAAATCTGAACCGAGGAACAAATCCTTGCCGAATGGAAGGTAGGCATTTTTATGAAGCTGCCCAGGAAGGTCAAAGACGTCGGCAACGAAGAAGAAAGAATCATGCTTCTGTCAGAGACATTGCCGCTCACCTACTTTCTGTGTATGCGTGTGTTCCAGAGAAATGGGAGGTAGTGTAGACTATCTCCCATTTCTCTGGTGTGTACGTGACGCCGGTCAACTCTAAAGAAGCAATACTCTTCCAAGTTACACAAATTTTGCTGTGAGCGTAGTCTCCCCTTAAGCATCGTGTGGCATCTTTGAACTCGTACATTTGGAGACACGATACGACGACGACAGTTTTCAGGTGTTCTGAAGTTTGTTGCTGAAGTCTGTTGTGTGCACTCCACTGGTATGGAATACAAAGTTATGCATCGCTATTGAAATTACAGCCGTAGAGACAGAAAATGAAAATTTTTGCTGCATGAAAGCAAATGGTAGGGTCACTATGGAAAGAGTGCTGCGTCACTTCGTGCATACACGACAGAAATGGGACTGTAACTTTGCCAAACGCCATCACAGGGACAGTCGGATTTGAATAACTTTAGAGAAACAGTTTCAAAGTGAAGTGACTTCAGACGGAGATTGAAACAAACTTAAAAGAAAAATTAACAACCAGCCACCGAATTAAAGAAACGAACGAATTACATGACTCTGGTCTTTTTCAGGCAAGACAAACAACATTCAAGACGACGATGAAAACGAAGAACGAACAATCACTTACCCCCAAACTGGGTGAAAAAATGGACATCGTCCATGTCTTACCAGAGGAAGACCAAGGATGTTGAAAAGTGTCGTGTTTGTCATGTAATTTGTTTCTTTTAATTGGATGCAGAGCAATTTTTCTTTTAAGTTCATTTCAAAGTAGTCTTACCCCGCCCCCTGAACATTCTCAATAGGTTGATGCTGGAGCTAGAGCTAGAGGTTTAGAGCCACAACCCCACTACTCATCCCTGCCGTTGCGACCCATTACCCCTGAATGTTCACATCTGTTGACAGATCTATTTGTAACAGCCAAGGGGCCCAGTAACTGCTCATTTTTTTTCTGGAAGACTCAAGACGCCAAGTGCAGCAGAATCATCAAACTGTTGAAATTGACTGCCTACAGCAATGAAGTACAGCTGAAAATTACGTAACAGTTAGAAACTTGTCAATTTCAGGTTCTTAGGACTCAGGTCATGGTGTAAAGAATAATATGGTCAAACAGAACTTTTGTGAACCAGTTGGATTCTGGCAAGCTGTGCTCTGATAGTTAAGAAACAGCTCCATCACTATCAACATAAATGTCTCTGCACCAACACAATCTTGTGTACAGTAACTATTTGCCCAGTCTTAACACACACACACACACACACACACACACACACCACACACACACACACACACACACACACACTCACTCACTCTTAAATCTAGATCGTTCCAAGGTGACAGTCCTGATGAAGTCAAATAAAGATGAAAATTTGGCAGAGAAATGATGTTTTTTGTTGTGATCAAGTGTATTAAATTGAGATCATTTTTGAGAATTGTCTTCATTGGCTTGTCCCAAAAAATTCAAGAACCTGAAATATGCAACAATAACCCTTTTTTTCCACTTCAGATTGGGTGTTTTTATTGTTGTCAGAGACCAGAAATGAAGGGGTTTTAGTTGCAATTTCAAGGCATGTTGACCCCATTCTGTTCTCATCAAGTTTCTTGGCTTTCCCTAAAGCTTTGAAAATTTCAAATTTATTCATCTATAAAGTAAACAAAGTACATTTATAAATGTTCTCTGTGGTCAATGAAAAGTACCCAATGAAATGTCTGACTTACATGTCTGTGCTATGTAGAGAAGCAGTGTGTCCAGCAATCATCAAATGTTAAGTCCAGTCATAATAGATATGTGGGGCCATTCAGTGATCAAATTCAAGACACTCTTGCTTGGTGTTTACGTTTCAATGATGAACTATTAGTATTAAGTACAGCTCGTTAACTTCAGAACTCATGGCATCGACATTATTTGTAGAACCAAGTCAGGTTCAAAATTTGCAAGTTTGAGGTCTGGCTTTCTAGTTGTCATGAAAGTCACTGTCTTTCAGAAGGCAAATAAATTTGAAATATTTAAGGGTTGATCATCTGCTGTTGTAGATCCATGTAACATTATGGGGACCCAAGGCTGCTTTCCTTTGTTCCACTGGTATTATGGACCATCACTGCCGGTGTCAGAGTTTCTGATGCCTCATGTTCTGGAAATGAGAACTTACTGTGAAGCACAACACATGGATCTGTCTGCACATTTGAGTTCAGTGCATCTCATTCTGTCATGTGTGTTACTGTTAGTTAAAAGTTTGACGTTTATACATACATACATACATACATACATACATATATATATATATATATATATATATATATATATATATATATATATATATATATATATAGGTACATACATTCAGACATACATGCACATCTGTCTATTTGTCAGTCTATCTCTCTATGGTATTTTATTCACACACACACACACACACACACACACACACACACACACACACACACACACACACACACACCACACACACTGTCACCCTCCCCTACTTTCAAAACAAAATATTTAATGATTCATCTGTATGTAAGAGAAGAAGTCCCACCTGCATATTTTCCTCCTTACATATCCCCAATTTATATGTTTATTTAACAATAAGTGAAAGAGGGACTCTGTAACTAGTGTAAGGAAAAACAAACATTTACTTTGCAGCAGAGTACATCATGTGTAGGTGTGCTCTTGGATCTCCCCTTATGTGACAATCCAGTTTGGGGCATCTGAACCACTTTTGTGATAGCCATCTTTGTGGTTGAAAAGACCTGTTACTTCAGAGCCCCTCTAGAATGACCTTGAAAAACAGTCACCCAAAAAAAATAGGATGGTAAATGAGGGAGTCTGAACTGGGAGGTCAGTTTGACAAGCAACATTATTTCAGAAAACAAAGTTCAAAGACTGAATGGAGGAAGTCATAATTTGGAGTAATCTAGTGAAAGGGTAAGGACTGAAAAGGTTTTGAGGAGAAAATAAAACATTTTAAGGGGTGAATGTATTAAAAAAGCCAAACAGTTAAAAAGTTGACAAAAATTGAAAAAGAAGCAAATTGATGAAAGGGAGAAGTCTCACTTTGGAGGTAAATCTATTGCAGATAAAGAGAAAAATGTTTTTTACACAGTCATATACACCTCCATATAAAGATTCATGAATAATTTGGGGCTAAATTTACAAGAAATTTTACTAAAGAAGAAGCTGCTGCATAAACGATTCAGACATGTATCACAGCATAGGAGAATAATATTCCTGAAAACCAAGCCATTAAACCGATCCAGTAATCCAGTCTTTGTTTTGAAGTCTTACTGTATTGTTCCCCAAAAGAGGGGAGGTAACTTGTAAAAAGCTGCACTGTCATCCATGTTTTGTGCACATTTTAATGTGTGGTTTTTAAGTGGCGCTGTCATGTTTGTGTGTGCCCAGGTCAGAGATTCCGTGGAGATGAGGACGTGAATGTCACCTGTGAGTTGTCCGAGTACTGCTTGGATGTGAATGCCTCCTGGGTGAACCATCTGAATACACCTTGGATCACAACATCTCCAGTGTTTTTTAAACAGCAGAACATCTTTACAATATGTCTGCCCAAGGTAATTTTTTTCTTTCTTTTTTTTTAATTAATGGTTTGTTTTATATCTTCTCTGTGAATTGCTCATCATTCAGCTGGTATTGATAGTGATTAATTAAGGGACTGCTTGTAGAGCACAGTGTGACTTACTTCAGTGCCTGCCTCAAATAATCTGATAAGCCAGTTTCCATAAGCGTTGATTATAGTGTATTGTTCAGGACACAATAGCTGTCAAAACTGAATTCCTAGGATTTATGATTATCCTGTTTTTAAGGATATCTTTAGAAAGGGACAACACTTAGCTGTTTTGGTGCCTTGTGGTCAGGGCTCTCTCTCTCTTTTCCAATGTAGTTCACAGTGATATGATTACATTTAGAACATTGGTACAAATCAAATTTATTGATCGATGAAAATGATCTGGAAATTTGTAAGGAAAAAAAAATGATCAGAGGAAATTAAGGAGATCTGTTTTAATTAGGTTAATGGTTAAGAACATAACATGAGAAAGACCCATAATGAACCTTTGCTTCGCAGACAACATAAAAAAAACTGGCAGGCAGCAAACAAGATCTTGCCAAGCTTGTCAGAAAACAAGAAGCTTATTACATTTTATGTCTTTGAGTATGAATTTTTTTATATGATTATATCTTTCCACAATAGTTTTTCCTTTTTTTTTTTTTTCTGTTGATCCTAGCTTTAGGTGCCATTAGCCTTGAAGTATTCTGAATAATTAGTACTGTTCCGATGAGGTGCTGCAGTTGCAGCGGGATGGCGGTGAATATGGCTGTGTGTGGAACGTCCAGAATAAGCAGTGTGGGGGGAATGCTTCCAAGGGGCATGGAAAATGAGAGCCCCCCCCCCCCCCCCCCCCCCCCCCACCTCATCCCCTCTCTCTCTCTCTCTCCTCTCCCCCTCCCCCCCCCCCCCACGAACAACAACAACAACAAAAATGAAAATAATGACATGGGCCGTTTAGTAAGTGATAAGTTAGGCTATGCATTTTTGGGGGTGACAAGTCATTCCTCTATGTTCTCACAGCAGTTTTATTGTTTGTACCTTTTACAGGTATTTGGCTGATTTTCTGTGGCATTTATTCCAAGTATTATCAGATTTTAATTCTGGTTTCAATCTGATTAGTTGTAACATATTTAAGATGTAAGGATTTGAGTGAATTTAACTTGGATGGGTTCTGTGCTTTAGTTCATTTTCTAATGGTTCTGTGCTTTAGTTCATTTTCTAATGATTTTATTGTATAAGATATATATGCCTGTAAGGATTTTAGTGAATTCAAACTTTGATGGGTTATGCACTTTAGTTCATTTTCTGTCATGTTACTTGTGTTAAATTATGTTCCTTTATGTGTTGTTAGTATTCTGTCTCTGTCTGTCTGTCTGTTAGCTCTCTCTCTTTATGTGTGTGTGTGTGTGTGCGTGTGTGTGTGTGTGTGTGTGTGTGTGTGTGTGTGTGTGTGTTTTGTGTGTGTTTTTGTGTGTACATGTGGGAGTGTGTGTGTGTGTGTGTGTGTGTGTGTGTGTGTGTGTGTGTTTTGTGTGTACATGTGGGAGTGTGTGTGTGTGTGTGTGTGTGCGTGTGTGTGTGTGTGTGTGTGTGTGTGTGTGTGTGTGTGTGTGTGCGCGCGCGCACATCAAATATTCTCTTCTTTCCAACTCTCTTTTTCCTCTCTTTTGTCCCCTATTGTCTCTTTCTCTCCTTTAAACTCAACTTCTCTCTCTTCTGATTCCATCTCCCCAACATTTCCTCCCCCTTCATAATCTGTATTCATTTATTATTTTTTGTGTGGTGCTGACTGTTGCAATAGTCCAAGAAGACAAGAATGGCCTTGTGACCCTAAGGATGTAGAGGAAGCGAGGCAGCGGCTGCAGGAAAGTGGGCTGGTAGTTCGAACCCCAGTGCTGCGTGAGGTGCAGGCCATCTTCCCAGAAGTGGGGAACACTCATTTACATCTGAAGTTGGAGAACATGCAGACCACAGGTCGGTAGGTTGAAAGTGATGTATGTGTGTGTGTGTGTGTGTGTGTGTGTGTGTGTGTGTGTGTGTGTGTGTGTGAGAGAGAGATTTATTGTGTATTTGTGTGTATGTGTGTGTGTATGTGATTTTGTGTGTGTGTGTGTGTCCCTTTCATACACACATCAAGAGTCTTGTATTGCATACTTTGTGAGGACTCGAACCGACATAAGAGCCCAATTTTTCAAATAGATCTACTGTTGTCACACTCTGGCTTGCTCCATCACAGACACAGCATTGACAATCCACAGGGAGCTGTCAAGTGTCGAATCATCATGGAACAGCCCACCCCAGGTGACATCGCACTGCTGCCGAGTAACTTCGGTAGTCTGTAGTTTGTTCTGATCTCACATGCGCAAGACGCTACCTACTGACTCACTAAGTCCCTTGCAGATAAAGATCAAAGAGTTATTGTCTAATTACACAACCAGCTAGGGTATGCCCCCCCCCCCCCTTTCCCTGAGGGCACAATCATGTCTACCCTGTCACAGTTCCTATGAATTTGCCGATACCAGCAAACTGACCAAACTCACCAAGGGTGTAGCCGTGGAGAGGAAATAGACAGCGAGGTCACCATGAAAACAGGACATGAAGGGCACAGACTTGAAGACTTTTTCTAAGCTGACGGATGAGGATGATGAAGGTAACATTAAGGAGTTCCATTTTTGTTTGAGAGACTACATGACGGGGTTTTTCTCTGTTATCATTTCCATCATATATGGGTGTCAATCAGGCCCAAGAGATAGAGACACGCAGCGCTGATCAGAAAATCTGAGCAACACTGTCGGAGATGCATCCATTAAGAGGATGGAACTCGACTGTGTGGGTCCTGTCTTCCCAGCTGAGCCTGTCGCAAATTTAACTCTGGGTAAGAACTGGTTAGGACAGAAAATTTCCACAAATTAATGGCTCTAATGGGAATCGAACTTGTGACCTCCCAGCCAGGAGTCCATGATGGCTGGTATAAAATGGTATTTTCCAGCGCTGCATAATGTTCTTTGAACCTTGTCAGGATCCAGATCTTGTAAGGATCTAGGTATGTTTAATGGGACTAGGATAGCAAGCACACACGCACGCACGCACACGCGCGCGCGCACGCACACACACACACACACGCGCGCGCACACACGCACACACGCACACACACACACACACACACACACACACACACACACACACACACACACACACACACACACACACACACACGCACACACTAAGAGGAATGAAGATGATGAAACCTGTCTGCAGGTTCCTTCAAGATCCGCGGGGTGGTGAACCAGCTGCAGCAGGTCATCGAGGAAACCAAGTCCTCTAGGACATTGGTCACTATGTCTGCAGGGAATTATGGGAAAGCCTTCGCACACTATCTGCGAAAGACTGGCGTGGCAGGTGTTTGTGTGATGCCCATTACTGTGCCTGATAACCGGGTCGCTCTTATCAAGGTACTTTCCCCTGACACAGCGTTGCATGCGCCCCCCCCCCCCCCCCCCTCCTGCCCACCCTCCTGCATTGTTCAGGAGGTTGGGTTTTTTTGTTGTTGTTTTTTTTTTAGAATCATTCCAGGAATTCTAAATTTGTTAAAGATTAAATAGCAAAAAAAAAAAAATTTAGAATTTTAAACTTTACATCAGTTTTTAAAAACGAACAATAGGGGGTTGAGCATGTGTATGTGCATGTGTTTTAATTCAAAACTCTGTGTGTGTGTGTGTGTGTGTGTGTGTGTGTGTGTGTGTGTGTGTTTGCTGTTCCATCTTCCATGCCTATGCCACTTCAATGGCATGATTTCTAGGCCCTCATTCAGGCTTCCTGTCTAGCGGCAGCACCGACAGTCTACTGGGAGCAGTTTGTAAGAGAGTTATGGTGAAGCATTCCACCAGAGAAAACATTGCGCTGCTGCTGAATCGCTTAGGTGGTTTTCAGTAGGAGATAGGTGGTTGCTGTTTCCAGGCAAAATGGGATCTAACAGCATGGCCTGGATGATGTGATGTCTGTGAGACCCATCAGTCAGTCCGTTTGAACAGTGAGATATAACTTGCTGAAAGGTAGTATGACGCTTGTGGCTGCATCGGATGGCTCCAGATTTATGTTACCAACAGCTGGCAGCTGTGGCTGTGTTGTGTGTCCCTGACTTTGAAAGGGCAGGCAGAGATGGTGAACAGGCTTGGTGGCCTGTTAATGGGACTGATTTAATGCAGATAGTCCATGCCGTCAGGCAGCTGTCTGGACCATGTGAAGATCTGTCAGTCAAGAAAAGAAAACAGGCGTTGGTATGAGAGCAAACACAGAGTCACAGGGCCGGCCAACAAAGTTTGTACCAAGATCAGCTCAGTTTCAGCTCTGACTCGTTAAGACATTACCCTGTGTCAGTGTGACTCACAAAAACATTACTCTGTGTGTCAGTGTGACATAATTTATTTTACAAATGCAATGTGCAGACCTGTTAATTATGATCCACTTATAGCTAAATGAATGTAAAAGGCATAGCAGATAACACACAACAGGAAGATACCAGAGTTCTTTCCCTTCAGTGTGCAAAAACTCTTGTGTCAAAATGTACTCACTGTGTCAATGGTTACGCAGAATGAAAACACGATCAAATGAGCCAGAGGCAGACAGAAATTGCAGAAATTGCCTCAGGTCAAATCAGTTAATGCACTTAACACTTGGACGGCAAGAACATTGTTCATGTCCGTCATGGCAGTTAATGGCCTATTGCTTGTAACTAGGAGAATTTTTTTTTAATTGCTTGTGTTGAGCATGGATCATAAGTGTATCATAACATCAGTCAAAAAAAGATTTTTACCACAGGTTTTCTGAGATGCAGACTGAGGCTTGGTAAAATTGTGATTTAGATTACACTTAAGTGGAGAATTCACTGTGTGAGTGTGTGTGTGTGTGTGTGTGTGTGTGTGTGTGTGTGTGTATTTCAGGGCATGGGGGTAAAGGTAGAGCAGACCCCCAACGTCAGAGCTACAGTCAACAGTGGACCAGTTGGTGAAGGAAGAGGGCTATGTGTACTGTCACTCCTTTGACGACCCTCGCCTCATTTCAGGCTATGGAAGGTGGGCTGTCCAATGGAACACCTCAGCAATGAGCTGAATGCCTCAACAATGACCTGAATGCTTTAAACAATGACCTGATCACCTCAACACTGACCTGAACACCTCAACAATGACCTGAATGCCTCAACAATGACCTGAATGCCTTAACAATGACCTGAACGCTTCAACAATGACCTGAACACTTCAACAATGACCTGAACGCCTCAACAATGACCTGAACTTCTCAACAATGACCTGAACACTTCAACAATGGCCTGAATGCCTTAACAATGATCTGAATGCCTTAACAATGACCTGAATGCCTTAACAATGACTGGAACGCCTCAACAAAGGCCTGAATGCCTCAACAGTGACCTGAACGCCTCAACAATAACCTGAACGCCTCAACAGTGACCTGAACGTCTCAACAATGACCCTGAACGCCTCAACAATGACCTGAACGCCTTAATAGTTACCTGAACACCTTAACAGTGATCTGAACGCCTCAACAATGACCTGAACACCTCAACAATGACCTGGACACCTTAACAGTGACCTGAACACCTTAACAGTGACCTGAACACCTTAACAATGACCTGAAACAATGACCTGAACGCCTTAACAAAGATGCTTTTATTGCCCACGGGCATTCAGTCTGCCAGAGCAGAAGCTCAATTTCTGTTTAATTCTTCCGCCGTGTAAGAACAGCTCACAGGAAACAAAAGAAAAAAAAAACCCTAAAAAAAAAAAAAAAAAGAAACAAAAAAAAGGCCTATTAGCAAGCTGTCTACACAGACCTGATGTGTAGATAATTGTAACACTTATTTTCCTTCAGCTATTCCTTTGTTTTCCTAAGTAAAGCCTTTGTCATGCTCCCCAGGGGGGTAGCCCATGTGGATGTCCCACTTGCCGCCCCTGTGCTCTTGATTCAGTTCAACATAGATGTCCACTACCACGTCAGGCAACTGTCAGTAGACTTGAGTCACCCCCCAAAAAAAACAATCGCACTGCCCAAATCATGTGAGTGAGCTTTAGAAAGGCTAGCAGCCAACGCTTGACCAAGGTGGGGGAGGGGGGGGGGGGATGTTGCTCAATCACTGATAGGATCCGGTCATGTGTAATTAAAGTAAATACAATCAGCTGTCTGATTGAAATTTTTAATTTTTTGAACATTTTGTGATGAAAGTGCCTAGTAGCATTTATGTATTTGAGCACTAGAGGTACCAAAACAGCTGTAGCTAAGTAACACAGATGAGGCAGTCAGGGAGGTAATATCTAGTCTAGTATAGATAAAAAGAAATATGACCCAGGATAGAAAGCAAACAACAACAACAAAAAACAACACCCTCCCCCCCAAAAAAAAAAAAAAAAAAAAAAAAACTAGAAGAACGGGAGAGAATCTACCATTGAGAGTTGGTCACTGACAGTTATTACTGTATCAGCCTGTTTGTGGTCTTAATTTCAGATTCTCCAAAGTGTCTGGAGTCCAATGACTTGTTGATAATTAAAATGGAGGATCAGTTTCAAAATGATGAGCCCAGTTTAGTTTACTTCATAGAGCAGCAAGTGGGGGAAGGGGCTGGCTAGGCCGGGCCGCTTGCATATTGGAGACGAAAATTGCATATTTTCAAATAAGAAAATGCTAATGCTATGGAATTTCATTTTAGGTCTGAGACTATTCAACATGGCTGTACTTCAGGCTTTTTTCAATCATGCAACATCCTGACATCCACCAGGCTTGAGAGATGCAAGCACATGCAGTGTTCATGAGGAAATTTTTAGCAATTCTCCAAGCAGTGCATCTGTTCATTAGATGAGGTTGGACCATTTGGCCAGCGTGTTTCCATAACCTGTTTCAGCTGTTCCCTGGAGATACTGGAGGATGGACTGGAGCCTGACGTGGTGGTGGTGTGCTGTGGGGGAGGGGGTCTGGTGTCTGGCATCGCTGCTGCCTTCCATCTGGCCTCCAAGAAACCTGTGCGGGTCTATGCTGTGGAACCTGAAGGATGTGAGTTAGACAGACCAACAGAAATGGACGGCTGAAATCACTGGAACGTAATATGAATGCTTCCATCATCAAATGTGATAGGAAGAATAAGATTGTTGTTTTATATCAAAGTTTCCTTGGTTATAGAACAAATTCATTGTCAGACCCTTCACCTATCAGTCTCTTGCTTCACAAAATGCAGACTGCCTTCATTCCACTGTTGTGTGTGTAGAGCAATGGCAACCTCGGGCCTGTCACCAAAAGACAGTCTCAGAGAGAAAAAGCTATTCACTTTTGGTGAATGGGGAAAAAACTGCTTATAGGTAAATGTTGAAGCTGATGGCCAGAGTGGTTTCCCCTTTGCTTGAAGCTGTCATGTGCTCAAGAAAGGAAAGAAAAATCTTCCTGCCAGAGTTATAATTTAGTGCGTCACAGTATGTAGGCAGGGTGCCGAAATCAAAACATCTGCACACAGGCACTGAATTTAGGAAATGTGAAATCCTGTGTCCCATGAGGAGTCGGTGCCTGTTTTGTCCTTTTGATTACTCTTAATTCATAGCTGCTCTGATTCAGTCTTTCTTTGTCATCCAGCGTAGTACTTTAGTTCAAAGTATCATCTAGTCTGATTGAGCCTTTGTCATCCCATGTACTATTTCAGTACAAAGCATTATTCTTTCATCATCTAAGCATCATTTTGTATCAGTTTTTGTCATCCATTGTACTGTCTTAGTTCAAAATATCATCCTTCCTGATTTGGTCTGTGTCATCTAGCCTACTACTTTTATTTTAAAGCATTATCTTTCCATCATCAAAGCCTCATCCATTCAGAATTATGCTTTGTCCTCCATCTTTATCCAGAGGATCATCCGTATTGATTCAGTCTGTGTCTTGTCGCATATTACTTTAATTCAAAGCATGATCAACATTCTTTCAATTAATGTTGATACATTAAACTGCTGTGGTCTGTTCTGAACTTTGACAGGTGCAGTTTCTGCAAAAGCAGGTATGCATTGTTAGATTTCATCATTACATCTGATGGTAGAATCTCTCTGTATTCTTTAATGATGAGTTCTGAAAATGGAAAAAAAGAACTAATGGGTTTTATTGTATACTAATTGAACAATATTATGTACATAAGTCAGTTACATCCTCCATATTTCTGCAGTGTCCTCCTCTCCCCACCCCCCCCCCCCCCCCCCTCCTTCCTCCCGTGTCCTCCCACCCCCTTCTGCCATGCCTCCTTTCTCTGATGGTTTAGTACCATTTACTCTGTCATTTTGAATTCTGAAAATCGAGAGAAGAGAAATTGGTGAGTTTCTTTCTGAAGCAAACAAACAGTTATATATCCAGGTGTCATTCACATTCTCAACATTTCTGTGCCACCCACCTCACCTCAGCCCTCCACCCCTCCAGAAATGGTCCCTTCTCTCCTTTCTCTTTCACCCCTTAACTATTATCCTTGTTGTTTTTTTTTAAAGTAATCTTAGAGGATGGCTGCTGTCCACAGCAAACACGATGTGGGAGAGCATGCGGGCTGGTCACGCAGTTGCTAAACAACCCAAGTCTGTAGCCTCGGGATTGTCTCCTCCTTTTGCAGGTAGGTGGCGTCCTGTGTCAGTTGAGATGTGATGTTGCCTCCCTGTATCTTGGAAAATGCTGGCGAATAGTTTAGCATGGGTGAGTGGTTTTTAAAAGTGGAGTAGTCTGAAAAAATGTTTTTTGATGCAGAAAAAAATGAGTGTAGTGTGTGTGTGTGTGCATGTGTGTGTGTGTGTGTGTGTGTGTGTGTGTGTGTGTGTGTGTGTGTGTGTGTGTGTCTGTGTGTGTGTGTGTGTGTGTGTGTGTGTGTGTGTGTGTGTGTGTGTCCGTGAGTGCTTACATACTGTGTGTGTGTGCGCATCTTTGTTTGAGCTTATGTGTGTGTACACAATGCTCTGTGTGTGTATGTGTGTGAATATTTCTATCATAGCTCAGATTTTTTTTTTCTGATAAACACAAAAGGTTTCTACAAAGTCTTATGTCCTGACAAGGTCTTGGGAGTGAAAACATGGTGCTGGGAAGTGCCGTTATCCTGGAGGCTGCACTTGTGCCATTATCCTGGAAATCTATGATATTTTGAAGGAAAAAAGTCAGTCTCAAGACTTTGACACCTTATCTCCTTTACAGTGATAAAAGTAGGTTTACTTGACGAAATTTTAGATGACAGTCTTGATAAGGTATGGAAAACGAAGGGTGTGTAAAGTTATTCTTTTTATGTATACAGAGACTGTATGTGTATTTGTGTGGTGTGTGTGTGTGTGTGTGTGTGTGTGTGTGTGACTGTGTGTGTGTGTGTTTGATTATTCTGATTGACTAAACTACCCCCCTCTACTATACCTCTTGCCCCTTCTTTACAGGCAAGCTATGTTATGCTCACTGCCGGCAGTACGTGGAAGACGTACTTCTGGTGTCCGACCAGGAAATCCTGCAGTGCATGCGCACTCTGCTGGAGCGAGGCATCAAGGCGGAACCCTCAGGCTGCGCTGCTATGGCGGCCATGTTGAATAGGCGTGTGCCGGATGTGGAGGGGAAGGAGGTGGTGGTGGTGATCACGGGAGGCAACGTCACTGTGGAGGAACTGCACACTCTACTACCCTCCCCTATGATGGTTGTGGCATGAGTGGATGTGTTGGTCAGTTAGAGTTTACTTTTTTGTACGTAAACCTTTGTTTTTTCTTAAGTTCCTGATGACTTTGTTTTTACCTTTCCTTTAAAGTTCACAATCATGTAGATGATTTGTTTTTCTTGAAAAGATATGGTATTTCATTTTTTTTTTTACGTATAATGCTGATTTTTCTCGAATTGAAACTTTTATTAATTTCGAGACTAATGAAAAAAAAGAGAAACTTATCGTGAGCAAAAGTAAAATTAAGGTGATGATATTGACAGTGTGGCGGAAATTGTTGATGTTGTACATGGACACATTACAAAATAGATCATCTGCTCTGCAAATGAATCGAAGGACAAAAGATGTCAGAAAAATTTGTCTGAGTAATAATGTTAATCAGGCCTAGATAGAGAAACTTCTCCAGACGCACACAACTCTGGTTATTTGTAATCCATTACAAACAGTCTTCAGACTGGATCCTCAAGCATAGGCTCAAAGATTTTCCCCTACATTTTGTACTGTTTATGCAATGATTTGAGTGTTTCAGACTTATTTCCTTACCACACTTTCTTTACGTTTCACTTTTCTACCCTTCACTGGCTGCTTTGGGATGCTATTAGATTCTTTTTTTGAACCCTTGGTGGTTGTGAGAACACCACAGAATTCTCTACTGTGGTGTGTCTCCATTTGATGCCAAGGGAGCACAGATACAATCAGCCGTGTCTCCCTGATGAGTCCGATCCAGCGGACGAAAGGCATAGGACCAGGCAGTATGAATAGACCTGTCTTCAAGAGGGATTGCGATGGTTCCCACATGCTGCTAGTGAAGGGGTCAACTTTTATGACATATTTCTCTAATTTAGGTTTCCATTTTCTTCCTCTCCCTCCTGTTCTCCTCCACCCTTTTTTCTTTTATTGGAATTTTTGCCCAGTCATTCATGTAATGACGGAAGAATTGTTAGCCTACACTTGTTTTCCCCCACTACTACTAAATTGTTCGGCATTACAAACATGTAACTGAAAGAGCAAACCAACTTTGTGTTTTCATGAATGCTGTCATAAAATGTGATATGAGGAGGGGAAACAGCACACGTAGAAGTGATTCATTATCTGGTAGTTACAGAGAGAGAGAGAAAGAGATCATTCTTATTCTAAATGCATTTTACATGTGTATGTGCAATATTATTCTGCATCTTTAAAAGGGATGTGCAAATCCTGACCCACACAGTGGCAACCTACCACTGTTATTTAAGTTCATGAACCTCCCAAATGTTAGAAGTGGCTGCGGGTGAGTCATGAAATGGATGAATGGAAGACGTGAGTCTGTGGCACTGCTTCATGGCAGAAAGGAGTGCCCTCAGTGCCATGTTCTGGCATCAGTGAGATTTAGCTGAAGCTTACAAGGGGGGAGCAGTGCTGTCTTCCAACCACTTCATGTCTCTTCTGCATGCTCTTTTTTTTTTTTGTATTTTCTTTATTTTCATTAATTTTTTTCATACTTTGTTTCAATGCTTTAGTTTGTGTCATTCACACTCAGTAGAGGACACTGAGGGAGAGCAGGACGGCAGGTCTTCAGAGAAGGCGTCTCCACAAACAAGCGTTTCAGCCCTGAACTTCTTACACTCCAAGGAGTCATGGGCAGCATCCAGGTCATGAATTCTGGAAGCCCTTCTGCTGCTACCGTGTTGTTTCCTCTTGACACTGCCAGAATTCAAACCTCCACCTCTTAACCCTCTTGCATTTGTTTCGCCCTTATCCAGCGCTCTGGTTATCTCCCATGGTGTTTGTTACGGCCACAAACAGCCGCGCGTGCCACGTTACTTTCCCTCACACACTGCAAGCTCGTTTTAAGTCAAGGTTGGCTAAAAATAAATGGGCATCCCTGAGAGGGTCCAGTGAAATCTTAGCAGTAGTATGGAGTGTGGGAAATGATTCATTCACAAAGACGAGGGTTGTGAACTGACCGCATTCCGTTGCTGCAGATGGCATCGCCTTGTTTCTGAAAATGGCGTCTGCTAGTGTTTCTACCGATACCGATTTTGATTTTTTTTATTATACGAAAGAGGAGTTGGATGATATATTACAAGAAGTAGAGAGATATGAAAGAGGGAGTTAATGAAAGTGATGTGGATGTGGGAGAGGAGGAAGCGGGAGAAGAAGGTGAAGAAAGTGGTGAAGATGATGATGTTCCTTTGTCTGCATTTGTGACCACGTGGCGACTGGCGACTTCCGCACCTGTGGTTCAGCCTTTTGAGGAGGAGACTGGGCCAAATCATGATTTGCCAGACACAGCTACACCTCTTGAATATTTTTTTCTGTTCCTGCCGCAGTTGTTTTTTTACTACAGCTGCTGACCAGACAAACCTGTACGCCAGGTAGCAGATGGCAAAGCGGGGACAACCTGACCCACTGAGGTGTGTATGACACCTGTGGAGATGCGGGCATACGTAACTGTACTGATCATGATGGGGATCAACCGTCTGCCAAGACTCTGGTGCTACTGGTCGACCGATCATAGATTTAGCGAGCGGTGGATCAGCGGGGTGATGTCAAAAACAAGGTTTCTCAAGTTGAACCAGTATTTTCACCTGAGATATACACAGAACGCTACCTGGCCACGACGGTCCTGACTACAACCCACTGTACAAGATCCAGACCTTCCTGGACTTGATTCTGCCCTCATTAAAAAAAAATTTCAAGCCAGGCCGTGACCTTTCTGTCGATGAAGCCATGATAGGATTCAAAGGGCGAGTATTTTTCAAACAGTCATGTCGGCCAAACAAACGTAAGTTGGGTGTAAAGATGTGGGAGATGTGCGACGCTGACACTGGCTACTGCATCAATTTTGACATCTACACAGGCAAACACAGCTGCACTAATACAAATGTACCCCTCGGACATGAAGTAGTGGACAAAATGGCTTCAGAGTACTATGGGCAAAATCGACACCTGTACTTCAACTGGTTTCTCACCTCTGTGCCACTCATGCAACACCTGTCACAACACGGGACATAGCCTGTGCCACAGTGATGTCCAAACGCAAAGGGCTTCCGGAGGAGGTGACCAAGGCTTGCCTAAAACAAGGAGAGCTGATTCAAATGCAGAAGGGGCCCCTGATGGCGACAGCGTATAAAAGATAAATGCCCTATATACTTCCTCAGCACCAATCAGCCACCAGGTAAGGCAACACCTGCACCTGACAGGGACGACACGCCGCAACCCCATGTCATCAAGGCCTGCAACCACAACATGGGAGGGGTGGACAAGTCTGACCAGCACAGGGCTTAGTACCCGGTTGGCCATAAGAATAAGTAGTGGCCTTACTTCTTCCATTCCCTTATCAACCTCATCATTGTGCAGGTCTACATCACCTGGCAAAGGTCACCCCGCAACCAGACATCCAAGAAGACCTATGACCACCTGTGGTTCAGGGCTGACGTGGCAGAACAGCTCCGTGCTGGCTTTACCAGCAGGAAGAAAAGTACTGGAAGACGGTCAAATGTGGCAGAGGCCCCGATTGCAAAGGAAACAATCGACCACCATGAACAGGTGAAAATTGAAGGAAGAAAGCGCACCTGTCAGTGTGTCAATGTGGGTTGCAAGACAGCCAAAGGCCGACAGCCGGAGACCTCCTTCAAGTGTTCCTTCTGTGACGTCCCTCTCTGCCAGCACAATGACTGTTTCCGTGACTACCATGCGGCAAACATGGTAGAAACCATGGATCAACAATAGTATTCACCATATTGGTGACGTGACAGTGGTGACACTTACCTTCCTGCTGTGTGTGACCAGACACCACATCAGAGTGTAAATAATGTATTTTAATTCTGTCTGTGACTGTGTATATTCCGGTGTTGAAAATCGTTCAGTAGCGACAAACACACGTTTTAGGATGAAAACCAAAAACTGTAAAGTTACCTGGCTGCATTTTGAGTATGTGACAATCATGTGACACTTTGTGACACCCCAAACTGGATTTACTGAACCAGTACTGCTGTTTACAAGTTGAGGTAGGCCACCCTTTGATGATTCATACTAACAAATGCATACTGACAATGTTACTGTCTGTCTGGTGTATTGTAGTAACATTGTCAACGTTTGATGTCCCATTGTTTTGTGACAAACAGGGTGACAACGACACCAACATGCATCCCAAACATGTGACATCTCAAAACAATATGAATACTAGGAGCAGTTTTTGGGGCTGGAAAATGCAAATGCAAGAGGGTTTAAGGGGATTGGCACCTCAAGGCAAAGTGCACAAGTGATAGACAACTTACTGACAAAGCTACTAGGCATCTCCCTTAAGCTTGGGAATTGCAGTTTTATGAAGTTAACTTGTGTTCCTCCCTAGCTAATAGAGATCTAATGCAACCCTTTCTAGCTGTTTCAACAATTACCTTTAGGGTTCTGGTCTTCTTCCAAGAAATTTACGTCTCTTTCAGATATGCCTGCAACTGCTTAGGATCCAACCTGTATATAGGCTGGCATACTTTGAATAAAGGTTTTCCATGTGGCATTTCTCTCTTCAGGGCACCTGCTACCTACTGCTTTTAAGAAGTCGCCTGCACCTCAAAACGGAAGTTTAAAGGGTCATCACACGCCAGTTTTCTGTGTCTGAAGAGGCTTGGTTCTGGAGTCAGTTCACTGCTTCTAGTTTTCTTTTCTGTATGTTAATAAAGGAACAAAGATATGTGTGTTTGTTTTCATTTTAATAAAGATAAATTACTATGATTGGGAAAGATATGGTGGTGGTTTTTGTTAAATTTGCTCATATATGAACAAGAGATGTCTTTTTCCATGAAAGCTCACTGTGGCTAATCAATGTGTCACTGTGCATGCATATGTGTGTGTGCACACATTTGTGTGTGTGCTTGTGAGAGAGAGACAGACAGAAAGAGGAGAGAGAAAGAGACTTTTACAATCAGAGTCTTCCCTGATTACTGTGAGAATAGTATCACAGACTCAAAATGAAAAAAAAAAAAAAATCAGCCATATCTTGGAAATAAGAAAATATGATTATTTGTGATTATGTTTCTCAAACACCTGAGAATGGAAGCATGAGACACAGTATGTTCCATGGTATTGGTATTCGCATAAAAAAAAATGAATGACTTGTTTTTCAAGCAAATATTGATTGGCAATGGTTATGCACACTGAACAGATTTGAAGTATGCAGTGACTACTATTTTTCCATTTTAAAGGGTCAACTGGCACCTGAAGCGCTTTTTTTAAAAGAGTTTTTTGATTGTCATGATGCACAGAATGAGTATTCATGGGAACCCTGTCTCTTACAGTACTGAGGACTATTTCTATACAGTTTGAGTTTCTTTTGCTTTGCTTTTGTATTCATGTACTTTTTTTTTTTTTTTTCAGATTTCAGCAGTTGCACCCATGAAATCTTATTTTCTAGCGTATACGTGAATGATTATAGATACTGAGATCAGAGCTGAAAAACGACGACATAACTTAAGAGCGATCAGCTTCTTTCTGTTTAAAAAGCCTCTTCATCTTTGACATGAAGAAGTTGAGGCAACTGAGGGGAGGAGCGTGTGCAAGAACAGGAGGGAAAGACTGGCCTGGACTGACCAGGGCTTTTGGGGAGTATGGATAATATTAACGGATCAGAGACAGGAGCTGCTGTTTGTCAGCAACTCCGTTCGTCAAACAGGATCATTGTTATTTTGTTTATAGAACACTTACATGGACTTACTTGACTTTTTGTTGATGTACAAGTAGTTATGTTGATGAGTGGAAAGAGGTTTTAGGGAAAAAAAAAAAAAAGCATTATTACAAATCTGTGCGTTCCTCTAAGTTTTGTGTGATTGATATGCATTACAAGGTAAAGAGCATTACCCAAGGCTGCCAAAATCATGGACATTAATGTATTTGATTTGTAACATCGGTGATTTTGTAGAAGGTGTTTTCTTGTTATTTTGTACTGCTTTGTTAACGGTTTGTTTATGAATCATTTTATGCTGTGCAATGCTGTGATTGTTACATTCGTATTTAAATGAGTGGTATTGTCAGTTGAAGTTTTGAGCATGTCGGAATGAGTAACTGAGTTCGACAGCTTGTGAAACTGTTTTAGTTTGTCATACTTCTTTACAGATTTTTCTCTTGTGTTGTTTTGTGGAAAATTGTATGTCCATAGATTCATAAAAGACTTTTCTTTTTTTTTTTTAAAAAAATGTAAGAGCCCAGCCCCATTACTTACAGTAGTATCATTCCTGTGGAGAAGCTTGGTGCTGTTTTAGTATCAACTGTACCAGTAGCTTCCGGGAATTCCGTTTCCTCCTTTCTTTTGCTCAGCTTGACTGCCTTTTAGAAAATGTTTTTCTAACTATCTTCAGTGGTTTTTTTTTTGTCTGTCTGTCTTTTTGGCCCGTTCACCTCTGCTTGTTCAACAGAGACTTTACATTCCTTTTTTTTTTTCATTACAATTTACAGTGTGCCATTCATTTATGGTGATTAACAACTAGTGAGACTGTACACATGGTTCAGAGCAAAAGATAGCTGTCCATTGTAGTGTCTCATTAGCCTTACGGTATTTTGATGTGTTTTGTGTGTGTGTGTTTGTGCATGTAAATGTTATGTCATTCTTATCTCCACCAAGGTAGCAAATTTGAAAGAGCCCTGTGCCGTAAGCTTGGCAATGATAAAAAGTGAAACTTGCATGCCTGTGTCAGCTGAAAGAAATCATGGGCTTGACGTTCAGGGTGTGCATTCTATGTGGAGTTTCTGGAAGAGTTTAGGTCATGGAGTAGATGTTTAGGGCAATTTTTTTTTTTTTTTGCATGGCTTGTTTGTAGAGTTGATGTTCAGGGATCGATCTTCAGGGTGAGCACTATGCACAGATTGTTTGGTGGAGGTTCAAAAAGCATTATTTGCACATTGTATCACTGCACTGCAGACTATGATTTAAAGCTTGTTGCACAATCTGTATTAGATTCTTTTTATGTTCCGCGTGTGGAAAGAAAGAATGTGAATGATCTCGAGTGCAAGTTCTTAAGAGAAAGAAATTCTCTCTTATAGTATGTTGTATTTTGTCTTTCACGTATTCATGTTTACCTTGTGCCTTTGAAGAATGTTTGTATATGT
Organism: Conus betulinus; assembly: GCA_016801955.1. Classification (NCBI taxonomy): domain Eukaryota; kingdom Metazoa; phylum Mollusca; class Gastropoda; order Neogastropoda; family Conidae; genus Conus; species Conus betulinus. The sequence goes on along the minus strand of JADBJO010006454.1, from coordinate 45,731 downwards.
TTGATTTTTTTTTAGGAATTAAGTACATGGAAAATTGTATGGTTGGCATTTTACTGCTGAGTTTATATGATATTATCAGGAGTAAGTCATAAGTGTGAGCTCAAAGTAAAACGTTTGTGTGAGCATGTGTGTGTGTGTGTGAGTGCGTGTGTGTGTGTGTGTGTGTGTGTGTGTGTGTGTGTGTGTGTGTGTGTGTGTGTGTTTTGCTATCACCTGTGTATTATTTCCAAGCCACTCATTCCAGCTCCCACATCTAGACCCTGGTATGTTCTGTCACAGCACACAGGAAGCAATGAGCTTCAGGTACATATCGTGAAACAACTCACCAGAGGATACACTGCACTGCTGCAGTCACCTTGATGATATCAAGTGGTGCCTGTCCTGACTGACTCTATGCAGGATACAGTCTACCAAACCCTCTTCCCAAAACCCAATATAACTGAATGGTAAACAAGATATGAAGAACCAAAGTCCTGGGGTTCAATACACATGATTTATAAGTGGAAAACATAAATGTCCCTCTTTATTCTTTACTGTTTTCTTTGACCTGCCTGTCATGCCATGCAAGGGCGTTTATAGTCAGGCTTGTAAGCACTTGGGGGGGGGGGGGGGGGGGGGGGGGGGGGGGGGGGGGGGGGGGGGGGTTTTTTTTTGCTGTGTGCCTGTTCTCCATGTGTGAAAGGTGAATGGTTCTGCAAGCAGCATTGTCTGAAAGTTGGGGACCTTTGTTCTTGCTTTGTTTCTCAGTGGGAGTGAAGGCCTTGCTTGTTTCTGAAACAAAGGCCTGCGATTAATATTTACCTTTGCTTTCAATATGATTGTGTACATGCCAACAGTGATTTACTTTTTTGTTGTTGATTGTATTAAATGATTTTAGATGGTGATTTACCTGATGTATCCCTATTTCACTAACATTGAGAGTTGTTTGGGGAAAACCTGAACAGGGTTGAAAAATGTAATCAGAGATTGTAATTACAAAATATTTTTCAGCAAGTGGTTTGAATTTTTGTGTCTGGTCATTTGATGGAAATGTAAATGAAAAGGTAATGAGGCCAGCTGTGGCGTTCACCTTCCTTTCTTTTGTTCTCCTTTTCCTGCCGTTCAGTCTGTCTGTCTGTCTTTCTTTCTCTCTCTTAGGTCTCCGTCTTTCACATGTATAGACTTACGACGTTGAAATCTGTCAGTGATAATGAACATTTTGCAACATTTCTCCTTTCAGACATCCCAAATGGCTTTACAATATCCATGGAATGCACACTCACACATCTGCACTGTGGGGGTGGTGGGGGCTCTTTTCAGTGCATGTAGTGCCTGCCGCTTCCGGTAGTTCTGTACCAGCAACTTCCTCTTTTCTGTGACTCTCTTTGAATCTGAGTCCTGTTACTTCTATATTGTCTTTACTGATTTTATGCCTTGTGGGGCAGCTGTCCTGTCTGTGGGCAGGAAACTTTTTTTTTCACTTTGTGTGTGTGTGTGTGTGTGTGTGTGTGTGTGTGTGTGTGTGTGTGTGTGTGTGTGTGCATGTGTGTGTGTGCACGTGTGCATGTGTGTGTGTGTGTGTGTGTGTGTGAAGTCATGTCAAAATTATCTTTATTGAGGGTTAGTTAAAGAATAAGCTTAAAGAAGAAAAGACTGGGAGCTGCCGACAAAGACTTAAAAACAGTAAAGGCAAGACAAAAAAAGCTTTAGTATGTGTGTGTGTGTGTGTGTGTGTGTGTGTGTGTGTGTGTGTGTGTGTTCAGCTACAAGGTAGTGAAAAGCGTACACTCTGATCCAGAGATGACACCAGTTACCCCTTCTGCTGTCAATGATGTTCTTCAGTGTCTGTCGGCCCAGATACAGCCTCTTTTACGCTTTCTTTTCTACATTCAAGTGCTCTTCATTAACTTTGAACATTTTTTTTTTTTTTTTCAAACCTGAGAGGGATTCTTTCAGTGGAATTGCTGGCGTTTCTAGCACATCTTAGTCTGTGGGACGTCAGTACATCAGTAACCTGCATGAACATAGGTTTCCGTTGGTTGTGGCTTTCTCATGGTGTGATTTTGTTTTCCTTTTTGGGATGGGATCTTTTTTTCTTAAACATTGAAGCCCTGCAAAAGCAGTGACTGGCTGGCTAGGCTGAATTGATAAAAACTAATGTCTACATGTGCTCAGACAACACATGCGCAGGTTGGCACACTCTCTGCTCTTCAAACTTCCGCCACCTTCTCCCCACCATCACCACTGCCGTCCTCCTGCACATCCCCACTGATGGCCATACAAACTGTGTAGTGATCTGTAAAAGCAATGGGAATTTTACAGGACAAAATACTGGGGTCTGTCCGCAACAAAAGCTGAAATAATGGACAGCTTGCAACCCACGCACATGGACCAGGGGAGAACCAAGATGGAACAGAATCAAAGCCAATACTTTTATTTCATTCATATCACAAGACATGATAAATGTTATGAAAAAGATATCTTGATTGTCAATAACCCCATGCTATTTGTTGCCTAATTCCCACTTCCAGAATCTACCTTTCCAGTTTTGCCCAGAAAGAAATACGAAAGACTTAGGAAACAGGAGGGAAGAGAAGATGGAGGAGGGAAAGAGGAAACAAAGGTAAAAGGAAAGAGAAAGGAGCTTTGCGCAGCACACACACACACACACACACACACACACACACACACACACACACCCTAAAGCCCTATTCCCATTCACTCATGGACCCAAATTACATTTGCTGACATGTGCACACAGACCTCCATTTGTTTTCCCCATGAAGATGATATTCAGCAGTCATCTTGTTGAATTAGAATTACAGTTCCAGTTATGAACCTTTGATTCTATATATCAGACAAGTTGGATAAAATTTCAGAAAAGAAGGCACCCTTTCCAACTTAACAACAGTCATTTATAACTCGGCCATTCCCAGTAGAATATGTCCAGACTATGTACAAGAGACTCTTATTTTTTTCATTTGTATACTCATGAGTTACGAATATATTAATTCTGATTTCTGTATACTCAGAAGTTATGAATATATTGATTCTGATTTTTTTTGTTTGTGGACTGATACTTAAAAAAAACGGTAAGCCCAAAGGAAAAAATTCTGGTAAGAAATGATCACAAGGTCTTGAGGGAAAAAGCTCACTTCATGCCAGTGTTCTGTCCTTGATTCCTTTAGTTGTGGGACCACATCCACAGTCTGCTTTAGTGAATAAGTTCATGCATGTAAAACATGTTTTCTT
>JADBJO010006454.1:27500-37500 GCA_016801955.1 Conus betulinus | reverse complement strand
CAGCTGACTGTACTGGCTGCTGTCCACAATAGTCAATACTAGTAGCCTTCCTTTGTAGTGAATATTAGCTGCCATCTTCTATTAGTAATACTAGCAACCATCCTCAATGACCAATACTAGCAACCGTCCTCAATAGTCAATACTAGCAGCCATCCTCACCTGGCAATAACTGACAGCTGTCCTCAATGAACAATACTGACAGCCGTCCTCAGTGAACAATACTGACAAACGTCCTCAATGAACAATACTGACAGCCGTCCTCAATGAACAACATGACAGCCGTCCTCAATGAACAACATGACAGCCGTCCTCAATGAACAATACTGACAGCCGTCCTCAGTGAACAATATGACAGTCGTCCTCAATGAACAACATGACAGCCGTCTTCAATGAACAACATGACAGCCGTCCTCAATGAACAATACTGACAGCCGTCCTCAATGAACAACATGACAGCCGTCCTCAATGAACAATACTGACAGCCGTCCTCAATGAACGATGACAGCCGTCCTCAATGAACAATACTGACAGCCGTCCTCAATGAACAATACTGACAGCCGTCCTCAATGAACAATACTGACAGCCATACTGACAGCCGTCCTCAATGAACAATACTGACAGCCGTCCTCAATGAACAATACTGACAGCCGTTCTCAATGAACGATGACAGCCGTCTTCAATGAACAATACTGACAACAGCCGCCGTCCTCAATGAACAATACTGAATGAACAGCCGTCCTCAATGAACAATACTGACAGCGTCCTCAATGAACAATACTGACAGCCGTCCTCAATGAACAATACTGACAGCCGTCCTCAATGAACAATACTGACAGCGTCCTCAATGAACAACATGCAGCCGTCCTCAATGAACGATGACAACCGTCCTCAATGAACAATACTGACAGCCGTCCTCAATGAACAACATGACAGCCGTCCTCAATGAACAATACTGACAGCTGTCGTCAATGAACAACATGACAGCCGTCCTCAATGAACAACATGACAGCCGTCCTCAATGAACAATACTGACAGCCGTCCTCAATGGACAACATGACAGCCGTCCTCAATAAAAACATACATAGCAGCCGTCCTCAATGAACAATACTGACAGCTGTCCTCAATGAACAATACTGACAAACGTCCTCAATGAACAACATGACAGCCGTCCTCAATGAACAGTACTGACAGTTGTCCTCAATTAACAACATGACAGCCGTCCTCAATGAACAATACTGAGAGCCGTCCTCAATGAACAATACTGACAGCCGTCCTCAATGAACAACATGACAGCCGTCCTCAATGAACAACATGATAACCGTCCTCAATGAACAATACTGACAGCCGTCCTCAATTAACAATACTGACAGCCGTCCTCAATGAACAACATGACAGCCGTCCTCAATGAACAACATGACAACCGTCCTCAATGAACAACATGACAGCCGTCCTCAATGAACTATACTGACAGCCGTCCTCAATGAACAACATGACAGCCGTCCTCAGTGATCAACATGACAACCGTCCTCAATGAACAACATGACAGCCGTCCTCAATGAACTATACTGACAGCCGTCCTCAATGAACAACATGACAGCCGTCCTCAGTGATCAACATGACAGCCGTCCTCAATGAACAATATGACAGCCGTCCTCAATGAACAATATGACAGCCGTCCTCAATGAACAACATGACAGCCGTCCTCAATGAACAATACTGACAGCCGTCCTCAGTGAACAATAACAATATCAATGACAGCCGTCCTCAATGAACAACATGACAGCCGTCTTCAATGAACAATGACAGCCGTCCTCAATGAACAACATGACAGTCGTCCTCAATGAACAATACTGACAGCCGTCCTCAGTGAACAATATTACAGTCGTCCTCAATGAACAATATGACAGCTGTCTTCAATGAACAATGACAACCGTCCTCAATGAACAATACTGACAGCCGTCCTCAATGAACAATACTGACAACCGTCCTCAATGAACAATATGACAGCTGTCCTCAATGAACAACATGACAGCCGTCCTCAATGAACAATGACAGCCGTCCTCAATGAACAATACTGACAGCCGTCCTCAATGAACAGTACTGACAGCCGTCCTCAATGAACAATACTGACAAAACGTCCTCAATGAACAGTACTGACAGCCGTCCTCAATGAACAATACTGAAAGTTGTCCTCAATTAACAATATGACAGCCGTCCTCAATGAACAGTACTGACAGCCGTCCTCAATGAACAATATGACAGCCGTCCTCAATGAACAATACTGACAGCCGTCCTCAATGAACAATATGACAGTCGTCCTCAATGAACAATACTGACAGTTGTCCTAAATAATTGATACTGACAGCCGTCCTCAATAGGCAGTACTGATTGCTGACCTCAGTGGGCAATATCGACAGCCGTCCTTTATGGGAGGCAATACTACCCGGCATCTTGGATAGGCAATACCACCAGGTATCTTGGATAGGCAATACCACCCGGGTTCTCGGAAGGCAGTGCTGAGAGAGCTGATCTCGGTAGGCAATACTGACAGCTGTTCTTAGCAGGCAATACTGACAGCTGTTCTCAGCAGGCAATACTGACAGCAGTTCTCAGCAGGTAATACTGACAGCTGTTCTCAGCAGGCAATACTGACAGCTGTTCTCAGCAGGTAATACTGACAGCTGTTCTCAGCAGGCAATACTGACAGCTGTTCTCAGCAGGTAATACAGACAGCTGTTCTCAGCAGGCAATATTGACAGCCGCTCTCAATCGGCGATTCTGTCAGCCGTCCTTAATGTGCAGTACTGAGGCATGGCTTCAATGGGCAATACTATCAAGAATCTGTAATGGGCAATACCAGCAGGCGTCCTCAACGGGCACATCCAGCCGCTGTGCTTATCAATAGTAATACTGACAGCCGGTCTCATTAGGCAATACCATCAGCCGTCCCTAATGGGTAACACTGGCTGCCGTTCTGGATAGACAATAGTGTGAGCCGTCTTCAATCGGCAATCATGGCTCGAAGAATGTGTTTACCTCTGTATCCCATGGTTATAAGAAGTGGCTACAGGACGTTTTATGACCCTGTCAGGTCAGAATTTATAACATGCCATCGATTTTGCGGGTCAGAATACTGCCACCTAAAATGGAAAAAAAAAAAAAAACCTTACTTGGTCTGTTACTCAAGTCTCACGTGATGTGCTAGTTGTAAATTACATGTCCAAGAATACAAGAGGTGCGCGTGTGTGTGTGTGTATCTGCGTGAGAAGGGATATCGGTATGCGGAATGGAAGGGGAAGCAGGGGAGGAGGGGGGGGGTGGGGTCTGAGAGCCAGAAGCTCAGAGGACGAGGACGTAAATCTCACTATCCAGTACGTTAAACGTTAAAGGAGAGAAGAAGGGCCGGGGGGGGGGGGGGGGGGGGGGGGGGGCAGGGCGAGGGTGGAGGGAGGTGTTGGAATGGGAGGGGAAGCAGGGGAGGGATGGATGAGGGGGGGGGGGGGGGGGAGGAGTCTGTGAATTTTATGTCTTTAAAAGTCCAGGGCTCATAAGACGTAAATCTCACAATCCAATGCACGCAAACGTGAAAGACGGGAGAAAGTGATTCTGAATGAAGCAAGACAGTCGAAAGTCAGTTTACAAATGTCATGAATGTCTTTGGCTCTTTGTGATCATTCTTTCCCACCAATAGTTCCGTCTTTCTTTTGAACAGTCCCTGTACAGTGTAACTGCGACACAGAAATGTAACAGAAAAAAAAGTTGTCCTATTTTCCTATACATTCATCATGTCTAAATTTTAAAAATGCACCACGTTTTATCTGTGTTGCTCTGTGCATGCCTGTTTCAGCTCTGTTCCAGCCCAGTCGACCCATTTAAGGTCCTTTCAGGGGTGACTAGTAGGCCTAGAAAGACTACGCTGAGTGGCTGAATCAGGCAAACCATATTTGAGTCCACAAGGATCCAAACAGCAATTATCTGACATGTAAGACTCAATTGTGTGACCATCATGGAACCTACATCTAAATTCGGCGCAAAACCAGAGTGATCTCACATATAACTACTAATCTGTTGACAGATAACTACATTCGAATTCAGAAAAAGAAAAAAGCTAGTCACTTTACCGAAATGTCTACGGTTACTATAGTGCCAAAATGATAACGGAGAAAAATCTTTTATGATGAAAAAGAGGGAGGGGGGGACAAGAACCTTCGTAAACAATACAGCAATAAATGCACTCAAGGGAAAGCAATCTCAATCGTGTCTGACAGAGTAAAGGAACATGATTCAGCCTTTGCCAGCTGCGAGAGTGAAGCAATAATTCTTTTTTTTTTACTGCCTACTTCATTCGGGCTGGGCTACCGATATCTTCGGGTTCCATAAATCCTCGTTATCAGAAAGACCGGCGCTCTGAACATTTGTCAATGACTCTGTTCCGTGCTGTTCCAAGACTGAGAACATCCACCAGGTTCTAATCTTCGTTGACCGTGTACTATATCACGCAAGAACAAATTGACAACTTTTTTCCTGATTTGTCATTTATTTAGCTATCCACAGAGATGTAAGCCGCGATCAGTAGCTTAAAAGATGTGATTAGCGTTTATGGACTGATTTCCACATACTCTCACACCTGCTTGATCAAACTGGATCTGTTGTGTTGGAACTACTCGGAGAAGTGGGTAAAGAAGATCTGTGGAAGAATCAGCTGTTGTACTTCGTACTTAGTTATTTGAGTTTGTGTGTGGTGAATTAATCCACCAACAGCATCCTCCGCCCCTTCTTACCCCATGGCTTCAGGACACAGCCCTAGAGTACTCGCTTCTCCACGTCAAAGTTCCCAAAGTTATGCCGCATTAAACACGCGCACCACACACACACACACCACACACACGCACACACACACACACACACACACACCACACACACACGCACACACACGCACCACCACACACACACACACACACACACACACACACACACACACACGCGCGCGCGCGCGCGCGTGCGCACGCATACACGCATTCACTTGCACACAACAACAACAACAAACAACAACAACAACAGCAACAACAACGAATGAAGAAGAAAAGGCATTTACAACATAGCAAAACATGTTATCAATCCCACAAATGGAAATCCGTTTGTGTGATCACAGGCTCATACGCATACTTTGTCACGTTTTGAAATGGTGTAGAGTTTGTTTCTTGTTAGAATAAGGGGTCCTGTAAAACACATCCAATCAAAGTGTTTTCATTCTTCAAGCTTTTAGATTCCTTCAAAATGCACTCATCAAAAACTCTTGCATTGCATAACGTTTTAAGAATTCTCAATGGACGTTGTCACATTTCCTGCCGGTTTTTTTTTTAATCTTCTTCTTCTTTCTTTTAGTGTCCACAATCATTATGTTGATTATTCTGACACTTTTGTGTTTATCACCATTTTTTTTATCCCGCCATTAAGGCAGCCATACTCCTACTTCGGGAAAGGTGCATGCTATGTGTAACGTGTCATCCATACCAACGGCCAAACTGGCCTTCTCTTCCGACAGTTGAGATGGGATTTTACGTGAGTGCAAGATGTTGTGTGTGCGTTTACACACGGAATCTCGGTTATAGTCTCATTCGAAGGGACTGTGGGGAAATGGAGTCAGAACTGATGTGAACTCGGAGGGAAAAATCCCCCCTGTACCAAAACGGCCCGGCAGAGATGCGAACCCGCAACCCCGAGATTACGAGTCCGATGCTCTACCTACTGATTTGTGAATAGATCGTACCCTTTCATTAGCAGTTGTCAATGAGTAGGATTCACCTGTTGACAAAGCGACAAAAAACACATTCATGAGAAAAACGAGTACTCACTCGTCAGGACAACAATACTGGTGGCCGGTTTCGCCACAGCAACCGTTCTCACATTCAAAGTCGTCCCAGTCCCACGACCGTCGCCCGGTCTGAAATGTCGCTGACTGGGACCTCTTCTGCCGTATCACCGCCTTCCAGCACCTTTCGCCCGCCGCCATGTCTGTCAACAGAAGTTTTTTTTTTTTACGTACACACAGACGGATCTTGCTGGGTAAGCTTACGAACGAGACAATCGAAGGCAAGAGAGAGAGAGCGAGAGAGAGAGAGAGAGAGAGAGAGAGAGAGGGGGGGGGGGATGTTGATGATGTGATGATGATGCTGACGATGACGATGACAACTATTGTACTCTTTATTCCACGGGTAATCGAACAACAGTTAGGCCTACAATTTCTGTTAATTCGGCCCTCATCCCGGGAAGGTTCTACAAGTAAGTAGGAAGTGTGTATGGGACCATTCTCGTGTCTAAAGGCGAATATATATAGCTGTTTACCCCAGTTTTCATTCTGAGGATCACACCTAGTTCCTAAGGATCAACATTTGTTTCCCTGTTTTCCCTGAAGACTGACATTGTTTTCACTGCTTTCCTTATTTATCCTTGTTGTCCTTGTTATCAGGCGTTATGGCGAGGCGAGGAAAATGTGTTGTTAACAGTGAAAACAGCTAGATTATTTTGTTTGTTTGTTGTTGTTGTCGTACCCTGGCTAAAAGACTCCAGGGATTATCTGAACAGCCGAAGCACTTGAACGCTATAGTACAAATGCATCAGCTAGGGATGGGAACATTACGTGTGTGACCGTTTTTTTTTTGATTACCCTGCCACGTGAGCAGCCACACTCCGACTTCGAGGGATTTGGAGACTGATGGTGTTATGCTTGGAGGTTGTCACGACTGAAGACAATCCCCGCATGACTATGCAGAGCATAACAACATTTAGATGTAGCCTTGGTGTTCTAGCTAATGTCATTTGGTCTGACACAGCCGTAAGCCACGGCATGATTATTTTGTTTATTTAAAAAAATTTCCAATCAGTGAGGTTAAGGATTATTCAAATGAAACGGGTTTTCGTTCTGGTCTGAGACTGCACGACAGGGCTGTACTCTACGCTTACTTCCATAGTTTATCCTAGCGTCAACCAGACCCGGGAGATACAGACATCTGCAGGCTTGGTCAGGAAATTTGTGCAACAATCTCGGCGATGCATCCATCAAGTGGGTGAAGTTCCCAGCTGAGTCCATGGCAAACTCAACTCTGGGTAGAACCCGGTCGAGGCAGAAACCCCCCACAAATCAATGGCTCTGATGGGTATCGAACCCACTACCCCCCACCGGCACTCTGTGACGCTAACCACTTCACTACGGCGGATGGTATTATGATCGCTGTTTACCAGGACGAGCGCATGCGCATTGGTATCATTGTTCTTCGCGGACTGCCGGTTTCGAGATAAAGAGTGAAACTACGGAAACGGGTTAGCATCATGACAGTTTTTCTCAGCATCACATCCGTCTTTCTGAGAATCACAACCATTTTTTTTTCCCTCAGCATTATAACTGTACTCCTGTTTTCATTGTTTTCCGTAATATTGAGAGTGCCTTGTCATTTATCTACTGATTCGTATTTCGTGGGTCTGATAGACCCATGCGTGTTGAAAAGGTAGTTTAACGGCATACCCCTATTTGCTTTTTGTGGGTCTCACAGATTGATACTTATCATTCACGCAACTCAGCTCTCTGTTGCTGCACCAACAGGTTATGGTTTTTCGCAAGTTACCTGTGCTCTTTCCTTTAAGCTTAAGTTTCTGCTGATTATGTTTTCGTGTTACAATCTCTTGTCCTTTTCACCAACGTTTTCTGTTTGTCAATACTTTTTAATGAATGATCGTGTAGAATGCACATGAACAAAAGCTTCAGAATTGCTTATCACCAGGCGTTGGTGTGAAAAAAAGAGAAAAAAAACAACTACTCAGAGGATTTACGTCCTCTGAGCTTCTGGCTCTCAAATCAGATTGCTCCCCCCCCCCCTCCTCCTCCCCTGCTTCCCCTTCCATTCCGCATACCGATATCCCTTCTCACGAAGATACACTCACACACACACGCACCTCTTGTATTCTTGGACATGTAATTTACAACTAGCACATCACGTGAGACTTGAGTAACAGATCAAGTAAGGGTTTTTTTTTTCCATTTTAGGTGGCAGTATTCTGACCCGCAAAATCGATGGCATGTTATAAATTCTGACCTGACAGGGTCATAAAACGTCCTGTAGCCACTTCTTATAACCATGGGATACAGAGGTAAACACATTCTTCGAGCCATGATTGCCGATTGAAGACGGCTCACACTATTGCCTATCCAGAACAGCAGCCAGTGTTACCCATTAGGGACGGCTGACTAATGAGACCGGCTGTCAGTATTACCATTAATAAGGACAGCGGCTGGATGTGCCCGTTGTTGAAGACGCCTGCTGGTATTGCCCATTACAGATTCTTGATAGTATTGCCTCAGTACTGCACATTAAGGACGGCTGACAGAATGATGACTTACACAGCTTCATGCATATTGCAGAGCAAATTTCAGGGCAGGACAGAAGAGCACGATGCGCTCTCTCTAGCTACAAACATAATCGTGATATTTGAATCACGGGTACTGTGTCTTCCTCTGCTCTCTCCACACTCATACATCCAATCAATACTTTGAAGTTCACTGCAGTTTCAGATACAGCGGGTGTGATGAGTCTGATGGAAGCTGAAGTCGGATCAGGAGCGCTAACTTTGCGGCTTTCTTGATGTTGTTTTTTTTTTTTTTTTTGTTGTTGTTGACACATACTCTTGATTCTTGTGTCTTGGCAACAGAGATTTTTGTTTCCTTCCAAGACATGACAGTAGCTTTGGATTTACACTGTGACGGCAAAAAAGCATGCCATAGAGCGAAGTTGCAGACATTGAAAATATTACATGACGTCATCCCTGGCATGACTGTGGAAGTGGAATCAAAAGTGAAATTATCACCAGAACAGAGCATGGCTCCATTACTGGATGGTGTCTTGTGCAGTCATCAAGGAGGATTTCCATTCTGACCTGAGATCACAGAACAGTCCTGTATGCGAGTCTTCAATGATATGTCCAAAGATCAACCAGGCCGGAGAGATGCCCATAAACATGGAAATTGTGAGGTTTGACCCAGCAACATCTTAGCGCTTCTGACTCTACCATCGCCCTTCACTGGCTGCTGAATCACGGAGTTATCTGTCACTAAGTTGTTACGGTCGACTTCTCCTCTGCTTCCAGAGGTGGCTTACCAATGCAGTCATAAACATTCCTCAGCAGTGCCACCCGATAAAGCATTCACACTTCTTCAAAATAAGAAGGTGAAACTACCATCCACGGCCTCTGTCAAATCAGTTACTTATCCGACAAACGTGGGCATGTATGGCTGGATGGGTTATTTGATGAAGAAGAAGCACCAGGTGTTTATCGACTATACCGAAAGAATCTTGAATGCCTTGTTGGTATTTTTTTTCCAGTAGACTTTTTCCTCGTGTCTCTGAAAACAGTACGGACATCACATGCTGTCTTTGAATCGGTGGTTTGATCATCGAGTATCAGGCATATGAGGAGAGCTACGAATGTTTTTCTGTTCATAAAATGGTTTGGCTATTCAAGACCCCTGGCTCAGTACACCAGTTCTCAATGTCCGTTTTGTCACATTCTGGTTTGTTTCTTCTTTTTCATTCAGTCTGTTACATGCCATTATTTTGTGTCGTGGACGCCCCCGGACGAAGAAAAGGTCTGAAAGCAGTCAGAGGCTGGATTACGATCTGATAGTTTCAAAGTGACCTGGCTGGTAGTTTGAATCTCCCTCCCTCTCTCTCTCTCTCTCTCTCTCTCGTGTCTCTTTTCACACACACACACACACACACACACACACACACACACACACACACACATACACACGCACATATATATATATATATATATATATATATATATATATATATATATATATATATAATTGTTCAGCATTATATTGTTTGGTCAATCAGTGGGTGATTGCATCTCTTAAGAGATCCAAGGAAAGGTTGCTCTGTACAATTCTTAGCCGCTGACAATGCTTGGGTTATTGAACAGCAAAGCTGACCACTCAGACTGT
>JADBJO010006454.1:0-7500 GCA_016801955.1 Conus betulinus | reverse complement strand
ATAGTTCAGCATCGCCACTTCCAGTGTGTAAAAGCGCGAATCTCAATCGGGAAAAAACTATCTTTTGGAGCTCAATGATAGAACGTGTAAACTCGTATTTCTGCTGATCCTGGAGTTGTGAGATCGGATCTCCGTCGGGGCCGTTTTGATAAGGCGGACTGCTCGCTCGGAGTTCAAACAGGTTTGAACGTTAAATCCTATCACCATCATTCGGAGGGGTAGTACCCGTGGGTTGATGGTGCTGGATGACAGGCAGACACAGAGCATGCATCCCGTACGCTAATGGTAGTCTGAGCGAAGACCGCTACGTGTGTGTGTGTTGGGGGGCGGGGGGGGGGGGGGGGGGGGGGGGGGGGGGGGGGGGGGGGCAGGATAATATTCCCCAAACTGGAAATTCTGCAGGGGAAAAAAAAACTGAAAGAACTATCAGGGACAAAAAGCACGAGCTACCAGAGTCAAGAAGCACGAACGTGACTTTTAAGTACGAGGCAGACGTTTGAACTGAATCCTGCTATGCCAGCCAAACTGTTGAGCGTGCTTCTGTGAAGTCTTGGCACCGTGTAGAACTGATAGCAATCAATGCAACTTTGAGCTCAGAACTGAAACCGTGAGCTTGAACCTCGCTTCAGCTGAAGTCTGTACACAAGGAATTTTCAAAATACCAGTTGTGCAAGAGGAAAAAAGAACGCTACTAGAAGCGCTTGATTATCTTATTTTACATTGTGGCCTAAATCTTCAGTGTCGATGAGACTACTAATGGATTATGCACACAGTACTTGCATTAAAAGAGAAAACATGAAGGAATACTGGGCCATGCAGTGGGAAAATGCAGTCAGCAGACGCATGAAACTGAAAACCCGCTCTTTTCGACGTGACAGTTCTCACTTTAAGTCGCTTCCTCACTCGTGCTTTTTGGTATGCGCTTAATCTCACAATCAACGACTTCCACGCCTTTCGGTGACCACCCGAGAGGTGAGGTGTTTGATGAGTGATGGATGGAGTATACAGTGAAATAAGGAAAAGAACAGGGAGAAAGTGGTGTGCATTACATCAACTATTTCCGTCTCAAACAGGAGGGTTATCTTTGTGGAACCAGGCAGTGAGGAGAATTCGGATCGTTCGGTGTCGATAACTGACTCCTTTTACACTCTTGAGGAGCGAAGGGTTGCAGCAACACTCCTCCAGAGGACTGGGGCCTGGGCTGACCTCTTCAGCCGGACTCGTGTCATTCCAGGTGCCGTGGCTTCACAATCCGTGCATCCTCACCATGTCTGTCGAGGTGGTCCCACTCTCCTTTGCCCCTGTGGGTTCCAGTGAAGGTGCCAGTCCGATATTGTTGGTCGGATGGTTTGGTAGTTTGTGATAAATCGGGACTATTTCCTTGTTCTTGTCTCTGCGCCGGTATGGTTTTGCTGGGTTCTCTCCCACAGGTTTGAGTTAGGTATGACATCTTTGGTATTTGCATTATGCATATGGTTGTACTTTTTCAACGAGATATTGCCTATGTTCCTTAAGATATGAAAACAAAATAAAGGATGGAATTAACTGCCTAGGTCCCAACTCTAGCATTTCTTGCATAGTTTTCAGATCCTTGCACACTAAATCGTATTTTCTCTGGCATCGACAGCTGCTGGCCCAGTGTGCTGAATTTCAGGACAGACAGATAAAGCTTTCTGATGATATATAAGAACAAGTCTGTTTTTTGTTCAGAAAAAAAAAATGAGAAAGCTGTAGGAGACACAGTTTATCCTTGCTTAAACGTGAAAGAGCAGTTGAATTTTTTTTTCAATCTTGCGTGGTTTCCAAATCCTTCATGATATGAAACATTTTGCTCTTTATACCCGAATTTAACAGGTTCTGTGGCAAAAGAAAATCGATTTAGGAACCAAAAGCTTTCTCAAAATCGACGAATCGACAGGATGTTTTTTACGCGCAGAAAGAAAGAACTCATTTGCTAAGAATAAGCGTGTGCAGATCTGAAGAATAATTGTACACTACCGATATTTTTGTTCAGATTAAAATAATAGGTTAAACGTTTATCAATCAGAGTAGTAATTGTTTGCTGAAACAGCTAAACATTGAGACATACCTATAACCAGTTGAACCAGTTGCTTTTTCCTCCTTTTTATACAAAGCGTTCATTGTACTTAGTCTTTAATGAGTACAGGTTGAATGCTGTATATTTTGGTTAGTATCTTGCTTGTGTACTTAAAGAAAAGAGAATAGTCTAATTCTTTATCACTTCTTTCTTTCCCTATTTTTCTCTTTTTGATGTAGTATTTACCACTATCAATAACTGCAACTTATGTTGACGCTTTGATATAGGTCCTCGTATGTCTTGCACACTGTCCTCAGACCTTTCTTATGTTCACACTTTGTGTAGCTAAACATTCAGCTAACAAATGATTCTGTTCTCTCTCTGCCAGCAGCAGCCAACCAACCGATGGGGTACGCCACCGCTCCCCCTCTCCCTCCCATGAACTACCCTCAGCCAGGCTATTACGGACCCACAGGCTCGCGCGGTGTCCCCCCTCCCCCGTATGTCTACTCCAACCCCGCCTACCCCCCGGCTCCCTATCCTGCCAACGAGCCGAAGCCCCATGCAGCCGGGGGATTTGCTGCCCCTGCCGCACCAGGGTACTCGCCCTCCACGGCGGCTCCATGAGAGGCTGGAGAGGTGACATGGAGCAAGACCCCCCCGATTTCCAGTATGGTGATGCACATGTCCACACTTCCCTTTTGTCTGCACGACCTTTTGGCCAAGCTGATTTCTGTACCAGCGTTAAAACTTGATCTGAACCATGTCTTCGATTTGGGGCAATCTTGTTTCTCTCAGATCCTCTTTTTTCTCCATTTCACATGTTCTTTCTCAATTGCGAGCCATGTAAGAACGATTCTCGTGGTCGTGTGATCGCTGGCACGGCATCTATCATGCAGAGGGATGCAGCAACTATTCATTTTTTTCTTTGCATTAGCTGTTTCGACAATCGTTGTAAAAGTGTTGTCGCGCTGTTCTCATGATTCAGGGAGGTTGATTAATAGGTAAAACTACGGTTGGTAGGAACTGTTGTGAATTTTGAGCTACAGTTCCGACGTCTTGGCATGTCATAGCCCGTGAGTCAGGACTACAGCTATGGGATGTTTGAAAACTGTAACACGAAACTCAGGCCATTCATTACAGAAAAAAGATTTTAAAAAATGAAGTGAATGAATTAATAAGTAAAGAAAGAAAGAAAAAAAAAAAAAAAGAAAGAAAAAAGAACGCGTTCAATGTATCCGGCAATAATGTTGTTTGAAAAGAACTGGCCTTTCGAAAACAACAACAACAAACAACAACAATAACAACAACAACAAACAAACAAAACAAACAAACAAACAAACAAACCAGCCTTTAGAACTAACGGATTGAAGTGTGGCCTAACAGTTTCCTTCATCAAGACCACAGGAGCAGAACGATCGGCATTGTGTCAATGTGAACTTCCCGACTGTTGTGACGTTGCGATCAGCCTGTTATCAGTACCTTGGGTGTTTAACATCATTGCAAAGATGTATAATCACTACTCCTCTTTTAAAGATATGAATACATCACAGTCCCATGGACTGTCATCAATACTAATGATGTTTAACTTTGTTGCAGAGATGTATAACAAACTATTCCCCTTTTTAAAGATATGAATATGTCACAGGCCCATTGGCCTGTTATCAATGCTTATGATTTTTAACAGGTTTTAGAGATACGTAACTGATGTTTTCCTTTTTTCTAAATATGACTGTCGGTGATGTTGAAGCAAGATGATCAGGACACAAGGAAAAAAAAAAAATCCCAGTCTTTGATATTTAACAGGATGCTTGATGAATACCCAGCTAATCTTATCAGGAGAAATGAATACCTATATTTCTGTCAAAATGCTCAAACATTTAAAAAAAAATCACAAACGCATTTAAGTTCATGTTTTGTGATCTTCAATGACACAACCAAACTGCAACAAGGAGTTTAATTTCTATAGACATTAAAGCAATTTGCAGGTTGTGAATGACAGAAAATGTTTTGATAAGCACTAAACCGTTGATATATACAATACTTCGGCTATGGCCGCGTCGTTACGAAATATCTATGTTCAATAGCTCTTTGCAAGAGTGACTGAATGTTTGAAAGTATGAACATATGCATCTGTGAGCACCTGCGCGCGCGCGCGCGCGTGAGAGAGAGAGAGAGAGAGAGAGAGAGAGAGAGAGAGAGAGAGAGAGAGAGAGAGAGAGAGAGAGAGAGAGAGTCAAACAGACAAGGAATCATAGCAAGAGGCTAAGCAGGCAGACAACTAGAGGAAACGCAAACGAAATGAGATCACTATTTTCATCCCCATGTCAAGATAAGATTCTAGGCCTACAATTGCTCAAATTCTGCAAACTGAGGATGAAGGAGAATACAATATCACTTTTCTTTCGGGACAGTACGTTGACCCTAACAGTGTGTGCAAGGTGATAAAGCTAAAATGGCGGTAGTTTCCATTGTTCTCAAAATTTGATGGGGGCATTACTTCAAAAGAAATCTTACTGGCGTTTCTGTTTCCATTTTTTCGGGAGGAGGTTGAGACGGGGAGAGGAGGGGAGAGGAGTGTAGGACTGGTGAGGGGGGGGGCGGTGGGGGAGCACGGTTTTGTTAGGTTGCTGTATTGATGTTTAAATTCATGTTTATCTAGAGTTTTTTTTTTTTTTCGGGCTCACTTTTTCGTTGCTTTGATCAGTTGCATGATTATTCTATATTTCGTGAATGAAGCACATGCTTGATCAACGATGGGGAGTCGGGTAAAAATACGGTTTAGAAAAGAAGAATGATTAAAAAAAAAAAATCTTGTCTGGAAACGTTGGAACTCTGTTCTCTTCTGAAATTGCAGAAATGTTTCGTCACATTTTCCCCCAGAAATTATGAGACACATTCCCCCCCCCACCCCCCTCTCTCTCTCTCTCTCTCTCTGTGTCTGTCTGTCTCTCTCTCTGTCTCTCTCTGTCTCTGTCTCTCTCTGTCTCTCTCTCTCTCACTCTCCTGCCCTTCTCTCACTCTTCTTGAATTTAATCTTCATACTTATTCGTCGGTTTTTAGGGTAAAGTTTGATTGTAAATCTTCCGAATTCCAACTGTTCCGACATTTGCTTTCTTCAAAATGTAAGAAAAATAAAGAATAACAACAATATCAATCATAAAAAAAAAAAAATCAGCTGATCACATTTTGCAACATTCTGTAGGTTTACTAATGAGTGTTTTGAGCTTCTGATGTTGGTGTCCATGAGCTAGTTTGCAGCCTAAATGGCTGGGTTAAAGCAACCTGTATGAAATTCATAGGATGTAAATAATAATTTTAAAAGTCATGAAACTTCACTGTTGTAACCTCCAAGCCTCTTACTCTCTCCCCCTCTCCTCTCTCTCTCTTTAAATTTAGTTTGCACAAGCATACGCTAACTATGATTTATGAATTGTTTTCATCATGCTGAACAAAGAAGCTCAGCGATTGTTTCTGTGTTATACGCTAATCATTTTGCTGAATATTCCTCCTTTAATTCTTTTCTCAATTTTTGATAATTGTATTCTTGTTTCCTTTCTTCTGATTTTTTTTTTTTTTTTACTTTTTCTTCTTTTGTTGATTTGCTTATTCGAACAAAAATCACATGACTGATGTGTTTCTGATTTTTCTTTTTTTATTTAATGGGCTATTTTTGTCACTTGTCACTTGTTGATGTCTTTCCTTTCGTTGTTATAGACATACTGCTGATACTGTACAGATCTGTATCTTACAATTCGATTTCTGCCGTCCGGATAATAAAAAAAAGTTTGATATATCTGCACGGAAGTGATTGAAGAGTGTTGATGATCAGTGTGCCAGTGAGACTGATCGGAAGGGGGGGGGGGGGGGGGGGGGGGGGTGTCCAGGGATTTAAATCACCTGATGGAAGAATATGCCTTCTGAATGCTTTTTTTTTTCTTTTTGTCTTCTCTCTCTGTCCTTCTTCTTTACTTTCTCGGTCGTTCATTACTTTTTCTTTCTGTCTTCGTTATCCATTTATATCTTTTACTCGTTTTTAGTTTCTGATTTATTAGTATAATTTTATATTATAATAGCGCCGATCCTCGGTCACAGACCAAGCTCTGAGCGTTTTACAATAAACACACTACCTCACTCACTCATTCCTTATGTTGTATTTTTATCCTTCTTTTTTCTCTGTCTCCACCTTTTCTGTCGTTGATTTTTTTCTTTTACCATCGTTGTCCCTTTACACCTTCACCCTTTTTTAAAAAAAAAAAATCTACTTTTCGTATATCACAATTAACAAAGTATTAGGATTTCTGTTTTGGCGACTATAGGTATTAGAGCTGACGAGGATTGGGGGCATGAGCTGCAATGCTATTTGCCTGCTTGCCTCATTTTTTTGTGGCATTGACTTTTTTTTCTTTCTCAGTTTATAATTTTCCATGGCCCGGCAGTTCGTGAAGGGACCTTTTTTTTTTCCTGTATAGGTTTAACTGTCATGAACATGGCTATGTATGGTTGGCAGGGCTACAAATTGAATAGTTGATAGACTTTTGTGTAAAAATTGAAAAGAGAGAGGTTAGTTACCGCCAAGGACACAGACAAACAAAGAGTACAGGACTAGACACTGTGTCTAGTCCTGTACTCTAGTTTGATTGTGTTCTGGCGGTAACTAACCCATCTCTTTTCAAAATTTTGCTTCATTTTCCGCCCTCAGTCATTGTTTTGAAACCAGACTTTGGTCTGTTTGTTTTAATGCATTTGCGAATTGGGGCTCGAGGAATGGGGGTGGGAGGGTGTAAACTGAGCACACTCACTATGACCTTTTCTCATCTGCCTTAAAGTAGAGAGAATTTCTGGGGAGTGGATGGATTTTCGAGAAGAAATTCCCTTAAGACGGCCCTGAAATCTGTACTGTCTGAGAGGAGAAGGCCGCATCCACACCATAACTCGTAGAGGCTTCTTCTGCTGCTAGAATTTCCCCGATCGCTACCAAGATTGGAGCCAGCAACTTCAAGATGGGCGGCCGTCTCAAGGTGTTGGTTTTTTGAGTCTTTCCTACATCGCTGTTGGACCACCTGTTCTTAGCTAGGAAATCTAAAGCTTAATGAAGTTTACTTTTATTCCTCCTCCACCAGGGCCGGCCAGACCTCTTCAGGTGTAGTTGTCATTGTCCTTAAGGTTCTAGTCCTCTTTTCAGGTGAAATCCCTGAGCTGTTTAAAGAGGTCGTAGGCTGAGAGTCAAACAACTCTTATTTGAAACCAGACTTCCACACGCTGCTGTCTACACTGGCATACGTTTCAGTCTTGTAGCTTTGGGGGCCGGAATAGCTCAGTTGGTAGAGCGCCGGACTCGTGATCCTGGGGTTGCGGGGTTCGAATTTCGGGTCCGGAGGATTTTTCCCTCGGGGTTACATTGGTTCTGCCTCATTTCCCATACAGTCCTTCGAATGCGGGACGATAAAACGAGGTTCCGT
>JADBJO010006453.1:121219-133529 GCA_016801955.1 Conus betulinus | reverse complement strand
GCCCCCCCCCCCCCCCCCCCCCCCCCCCCCCCGTGAGTTTTTTAGGCTGTGGGGGATCGCACCAGTGTTGATTTCACTTTTGCGTTGCCATGTGTGTGTAGGTCGCGGCTGACGGCCAGTCCATCAAGGTGACGTCACGGTTTTCGGTCTACCACGCGGGGTTTGAAAGGACATAAGTGAAAAGTGTACACACTATCCACATGCTCTCTGCTGTGAAGAGCAGAAATGTGCTTGAGAAAGTGGTGAACGTGGGAGGAAAAAATCGTTGGTGAGAGACAAAAAAGTCTGAGTGAGCTATATAGGTGCCGTGTTAGTTTTGTAAAGCGAAGAAGATTACGTGTGACCAGACCCACGTCCTTGCAAATCAGTATGACCTTCTTCAGTCAGGACGAAGATATCGATCGGTTAAATGCAGAAGTGTCAGATTTAAACAAAGTTTTATTCCCCTGTCCATTGATTTCTTGAACCGAGAAGATGTTTAATTGAAATCCAAATTCCTCTATATGAATGTATGTCATATGTGAGAAAAGGGGTAATGTGGCTAAATTATTGTTTATTTGCTGTGAATGTGTGTGACCACAAATTAATTTCTCAAATTGAGATAATAAAGGTTACTTGACTTGACTAAAGGTGTCAGCAGTTTAATGACAATCTCATTAATTGTTTTGGTTTGTTTTGGGGATTTCCTCAGGGTCTCACATGTCCTCAGGATGTGAACCACCCCCCCCCCCCCCCCCCCCCCCCCCCCCCCCCCCCCCCCCCCCCACCCGTTTGCTTTTTTTTTTTTTTTTAATCCTCCTTTTTTCCTAGGAGGGTGTTTTCCCCTAGGCGCCGTGTGGTCGGGTGGGGCTATGATGATATAAACTGTGCACTATTCTCCTCTGTTCTCTTCTTCCCTCCAGCTGTTTCACAATGGCTGAACTCTTTACCCCGCGTCACGTGGGCCGTCAGCTCTCTATTTGTGCCAGTGGCCTACAGACACACACACACGCACGCACGCACGCAGGCACACACACGCGCGCGCACACACACACGCACACACACGCACGCACGCACGCACACTCGCCCCCCCCCCCCCCCCCCTCCATCCTCACACACACACACACACACACAACACACACTTCTGCTTCGGTCAGCAGGAACAATCTTCCCTCTGTTTAACAATTGTCATCCATCTGGATAATGTGTACAATTTTTACTGCTTAGTTATCCTGTACCCCCCCCCCCCCCCCCCCCACACACACACACACACACACACACCTTCGAAAAGGCCGAAAAGCAGTAGAGGAGCAGACAAGCAAAAGGTATTGAAAAAAAGAAAAATGAAAAAAAAAAAAAAAAAGACTGGATTCCAAGAGTGTGGTAGAAAAGATGAAACTAGCAGGCCACAACTTCTGGAGGGCTGGGTCAACATTGAAAGAGACCCCGGCATCCACACGGGGGAACAAAAAAGGGTGGGGGTGATGGGGAAGTGGGGGTGGGGTGGGGGGGCGGGAGCGGAGGAACAAGACATGCAACGAAAAAGGGTAAGACCCAAATACAGAGAGATGCTCTGCTGTGAGGGAACAATAGAAAAAGGGTAACACCCAAATACAGAGAGATGCTCTGCTGTGAGGGAACAATAGAAAAAGGGTAACACCCAAATACAGAGAGATGCTCTGCTGTGAGGGAACAATAGAAAAAGGGTAAGACCCCAAATACAGAGAGATGCTCTGCTGTGAGGGAACAATAGAAAAAAGGGTAAGACCCAAATACAGAGAGATGCTCTGCTGTGAGGGAACAATAGAAACTCCTAAAAACAAACAAACAAAAAAAAACGAAGAAATAGTGAATTAATGAATGAAAGAAAGACCACAAAATGAATAAAGGAAATCAGATTTAAGAAGTGATAAATGAAAATGCACAGGTCATTGATGATACTTACAATAAACACAACACTTAGCTACGACAAAACAAGCAATCCCATTAAGAAGATATCTCTCTCTCTCTCTCTCTCTCTCTCTCTCTCTCTCTCTCTCTCGCTCTCCTCTCTCTCTCTCTCTCTCTCTCTCTCTTGATACGTCGTGAATAAGATAATGAGTTGTAAATGTTTACAAGGAGCTGACACTGTTGACATATGAATGCTGCATACAGTTCGCTGCCCACTAACCCACACATACTCCCCTAATTCCCCCTTTGATCTGCAGCCTATGGCCGATGATCAATGAATGTTTACCTCCTGCTCTCAACTCTCTCTGCTCGCCCCACTAAACCCCACCTACTCTCCCCTATATTCCCCCTTTGATCTGCAGCCTATGCCGATGATCAATGATCCGTTTCTCGTTCTCTCTCATCTCTCTCTCTACTGTACGGAATCCGCCTGTCGTCTCTCTCCTCTCTCCCTCTCTCTCTCTCTCTCTCTCTCCGTCTCTCTCTCTCTCTCGTCTGTGTGTGTGTGTGGTGGTGTGTGTGTGTGTGTGTGTGTGTGTATCAAGCAGACATCCTAAGCTCATCCTCTCTTCTTCCCTCCTCTTTCTATCTCCCTACGAGTCCCTATCCCTCCCGCCCCCACCCCCATACACACGCAACATCATCATCATCATCATCATCATCATCATCATCATCAACAACTACAACAACAACAACTGTGTGTGTTGTTGTGTTTCAGGCTGCCTGACAGACAGGAAAGGAAGAGAGACGATGGGAGGCCGGACGATGTTGGATCTGACCACATGGTCAGTGCGCGTGCTGTTTGTTCTGCACAGCCTCTGGCTCTGTCAGGGTAAGATGTGTGTGTTCCCTTCCTCCCCCCCCCCCCCCCCCCCCCCTCCTCCACCCTGTTTAAACTTCCAGGTCTTTTCACGCCGCCGTTCTGACCAAACGCAAGAAGGAAAAGGGAATTTGTGGAGTCAAGGAAAAGGGAATTAGCGGAATCGAGGAAAAGAGAATTTGTGGAATCAAGGAAAAGAGAATTTGCGGAATCAAGGAAAAGAGAATTTGCGGAATCAAGGAAAAAGAGAATTGCGGAATCAAGGAAAAGAGAATTTGTCGAATCAAAGTAAAGAGAATTTGTCGAATCAAGGAACAGAGAAGTTGTGGAATCAGAAAAAAGACAATTTGTTGAAATCAACATAAAGCGAATTCATCGAATCAAAGAAAAGAAAATTCGTCGTAAAGAGAATTTGTCGAATCAAGGAAAGAAGAATTTGCTGAATCAAGGAAAAGAGAATTCGTCGAATCAAGGAAAAGAGAATTTGTCGAATCAAGGAAAAGAGAATTCCTCAACTACGATAAAGAGAATTTGTCGAATCAAGGAAAAGACAATTCGTCGAATCAAGAACGAGAGAATAACAGCCGTTTTATCTTTTATATCGTGGCCTCGGCGTTGCTGTCATGTTAGGTGTGGTTAAACGCTTTACAGTTTATTCTGCGGCGTTATGTTGTGACAATGTAAAATTTGATTGACAAATGAGATTCATATTAAGGCCTTGATGCGTCAAGTGTGGTTGACATTTTTGGATTCATTTTGCGACATTTATGTCAAGACAATGACAAATGTGGTTAACATTTGTGAATTCATATTGCAGTCTTGACATTTCGACGTTGAATTTTATTGACTTTTTTTAAAATTCACATTGTGGGCTTAATGTTGCAATAATTTAGAGTGCCATTGCCATTCTGGGGTATACATTGCGGCCTTTAGGTTGCGGGAATGTAAATGACATTTTGTGATTCCTTATTTTTTTCACATGTCAGATGTGGTTGCTATCTTGGAATTCACATTGTGACCTGCATGTGTTGTAACGTCAAATTATGTGATTCACACTGAGGAATTCATATTGCGGCCTGAATGTTGTGACAATATCAAAGCGTGTGATTCATGTTTATGAATTTATGTGGCAATCGTAAGATTGTGACGTGTCAAATATGATTCGAGTGTAGGGATTTACCATGTGTCCTTAATGCTGCAGCAGTGCATAATTTGTTTGACAATTTGGGATTGATAGCGCGACCTCAATATAGGCAGAATGGCAGATGTGATGGAAAAGGGTCTATATTGTGGCTTTAATGTTGCATCAGTGTCAGTTTCGATCAGAATTCTGTGATTGCATTGTGGCCATAATTTTTCACACACACACACACGCACGCACGCACCACGCACGCACGCACTCGCGCACGCACGCACCCACGCACGCACGCACGCACGCACGCTTATACGCGCGTGCACACTCACACACATGCAACGCAGGCATACAGTACATTGCATGTTTTCTATCTCTGGTACGTTGCCCTTTTTTCTATCGCTAAATTTATTCTCCATACCTGAGTCGATCACTGCATGACACAGGTATGTCTCTACCTCAGCTGACCACTGTATGACACAGGTGATATATACATACCTCAGTTGACCACTGCATGACACAGGCAAAATCTACATACCTCAGTTGACCACTGTATGACACAGGCAAAATCTACATACCTCAGTTGACCACTGTATGACACAGGCAAAATCTACATACCTCAGTTGACCACTGTATGACACAGGCAAAATCTACATACCTCAGTTGACCACTGTATGACACAGGCAAAATCTACATACCTCAGTTGACCACTGCATGACACAGGCAAAATCTACATACCTCAGTTGACCACTGCATGACGCAGGTAAAATCTACATACCTCAGTTGACCACTGCATGACGCAGGTAAAATCTACATGAACGTGTCGCCTTACCCGGCGAGAGTTTACAAGAACGCGCCAGCGGGAGTTGCGGTGCTGACGGTCCAAGCCTAGCCTACGACAACGCCACAGGGGAGGCAATTTCCAACTTCCGTTGGGACCCCTCGGATTATTTCAGCATCAACTCTTCCGGTATAGTGTCCACAGCGAGGCAGATCGACCGGGTCAAAGGTTTCAAGTTCACCTTCTTCGTCCTGGCTATGGGCACGGCAGGCGGCTCGGTAAGATCAGAGCTGGCAGTGGCCGACTTTCTGATTGGGTTTTAATGCATGGACTGATGGAAGAAGAGTTAGAGCAGGGGGGTGGGGGGAGGGGAGGGAAGGGGGGGGGGGATTTCGCCGAGTGGACTTTCGCACATGGTTTTACCTTGTCTAAGAGTGAATGTAAAATAGTCTTTTTTCTGTTCAATTTTTTTTTTTTTTTCACCGTAGCTGCTGAAAACATAATCGCGAATTTTAGACTATCACGAACATTAACCATATGAGATCATTTACTTTTTTAACATATGTACCCCTGGTCTAAATGAATAACAACAACATTCATCTTATTTCGAAGGAGAGAAAGGGTTTACTATTCAAGGATTGTTTTAGCATTTATTGATGAGAATATTGCTGTCTGTGTGTTTGTGCGCGCGCGCGCCCGCGTGCGCATGTGTGTGTGTGTGTGTGTGTGTGTGTGTGTGTGTGTGTGTGTGTGTGTGTGTGTGTGTGTGTGTATGTGTGCGTGCGTGCGTGCACGCGTGCGTGCGTGCACGCGTGCGTGGCGTGGGTGCGTGTGTGTGTGGGGGGGGGGGGGGGGGGTGTGTGTGTCTGCGTGTGTGTGTGTGTGTGTGTGTGTGTGTGTGTGTGTGTGTGTGTGTGGTGTGTGTGTGTGTGTGAGAGAGAGAGAGAGAGAGAGAGAGAGAGAGAGAGAGAGAGAGAGAGAGAGAGAGAGAGAGATTAGTCTCCCTCGTGAGAAAAACTACCTTCCTTCGGCGAATATCTGTTCGGGGAAAGTCCACACGGCCAAAGTCCACTCGTGAAAATCCATGCCTGCGGAGGAGGAAGCGAGTAGACAGTTGGATAGACTGAAGAGTCGATTTGGTTCCTTGTCTGTCCACCCTTCGTTTGAAACAATACAGTGGATAGTTGGATAGACTGAAGAGTCGATTTGGTTCCTTGTGTGTCCACCCTTCGTTTGAAACAATACAGTGGATAGCTGGATAGACTGAAGAGTCCGTTTGGTTCCTTGTCTGTCCACCCTTCGTTTGAAACAACAATACAGTGGATAGTTGGATAGATTGAAGAGTCGATTTGGTTGCCTATCTGTCCACTTCTTCGTTCGAAACAATATTAAAATATAAAAACTAACACTGCGCGTTTCGACCTCTTTGGTCTTCTTCATTCAAGACGAGCAACATTCACCACAATGAAAACGAAGGGCTGATTTCTTCAACAACTGGGGCCAGTTTGGGGCGATGAGCAACTGTTTGTTCGTCCAAAGGGGACTGTCTGTGTTCGTTCTTTGTTTTCATTGTCGTGAGTGTTGTCCGTCTTGCCTAAAGAAGACCAAAGAGGCCCAAACGGATTGTGTTTTCTGTGTGTATATCGTTTGTTCTTTTTTTTTTTTTTTTTCCACGGTACAGCAATTTTTTGCTCAAAATTTGTTCAATATCTGCTTTTCGTCACTTCATTTTGAAAGTCGCTCTTCTTCTTTCGGTTTTTTTTTTTTTTTTTTTTCTTTCCGCTATCATCTTTTTTCCACGTCCCTTTTATCTTACAAATTTCTCTCTAATTTTGGTTTTTATCTTATTATCTTTTCATCATTTTTTTCTGTTCTTTTTGTTTGTTTATAGTGACGCTGGTTCTATTTCTATAATTATGTTTATGTGCACTTGGATGTAAAACATGACTTAGATTCCATCGCCAGATGTGAGCATGTTCGTTTTATACTGAATATTTATCTTCGAAAATCTGACGATGCAGTGGACTTTTTAAACGTTGATTTATAAAAGAAAAAAAAAAAAAAAAGAAAGTTTGCTGTTGAAGAGGAGCCGATGTGTGATGGCGTGAAACATCTGTTTCTTGTCGTGCACACAAAACCAGATAAAATCATAACACGCTTTGCCCTCCACTGCTGGCCTTGCGTCCGCCCTTCTCTCTCTGTCTCTCTCTGTCTCTGTCTCTGTCTCTGTCTCTGTCTCTCTCTCTCTCTCTCTCTCTCTCTCTCTCTCTCTCTCTCTCTCTCACTCTCACTTTTTCTCTCTCTCTCTGTCTCTCATTCTCTCATTCGATCTGTCTATCTGTCTGTCCCCCCCCTCTGTCCCCTCCTCTCTCTCTCTCTCTCTCTCTCTCTCTCTCTCTCTCTCTCTCTCTCTCTCTCTCTCTCTCTCCCCCACTCTCTCTCTCTCTCTCTCTCTCTCTCTGGGAAACCTTCCGGAATCAATGTAAATACATTCGGAGTTAATCAGTTCACCCCCAACCGTCAACCTCCCACCCCCCCCCCTCCAACACCCACCACCCTCCCCCAAAAGGGGGAAAAAAGAAAAAAAAAGTTTAGAGGCAAATGAACGTGCGTGGTTTCTCCATGCGTTTTTTATCCTTTTTTTATTTTTATTATCTAATTCCCAGGATTCTGGCGCATCAAGAAGCACGGCTTGTTCTCTGGCGTCAAGAGACTGACGACAAATGGCGATAGACTGATTATCAAATACATTTGTCAATAAGACTGAGAATACCAGTAATCACCTTTTTTTAATCCTGGACAGTTAGGTCACAGTCGGAAAATGCCAGGCTCAGTTTTGTGGGAAGAACTCAATGATATTTGAGCCGGAGAATATTTATTGCTTTATTTCAGAGCCCGCCGCCCTCCAGTGTGTGTGTGTGTGTGTGTGTGTGTGTGTGTGTGTGTGTGTGTGTGTGTGTGTGTGCTGGCAACAACATTTTTCCCTAAGTGATTATCTTATCTATCTTCTGAATTTCTTGTTGTTACACTTTCACATGAATGACTTGCAGTAAATGTTTCATTCGAAGCACGTTTCAGATATGAGTCAAATGTTGTACTATGTACATGTCCACAGTAGACAATGTACATGTCCGTATGTCTCGTGACGTTGACTAGTGACTCACCATGTAATCACACATCATTAATGATCTCTGCTTTATGTGATGGACTATCCGCAATATCCACATTCACGTCTCTTTTACTCTTCTGCTTAAAGTGGGGAAAAAACAACTTCCTCAGACCAGCATTACCCATGAGCACGCTTCTGCTCAAAGTAGGGAAAAAAAAACTTCCTCAGACTATCATTACTAATAGCACGCTACTTTCGTCCTACCGAGGCCATCGGGGGCAGTGGATTACGGAATAACGTAATAATAATGATGATGAAGATGATGATGATGAAAGATGATGATGATAAATTTGCTAACTGGTTGTCTTTCCAAAGTATCTTAATGACACATGACATCGGATCCTTTGAAAATGATTGTATTGACACCTTTTTTATTCTAACCTAACAGAAGCAATTTTAAATGCCGCTACCGAGTCTATTCCAATTTTGAAAGGATCATCAAACCCAAAACATAGTGGAAACATATGGTGGACAAAAGAGTGTGAAGAGGCTGTGGCACATAAAAAAGAATCTTTTAAACTGTGGTTAAAAGCTGTTATAGCAAAACAAAAGGAAAAGGACAAGAAGAAATCAGGTCAATTATTCTTCTAATGATATAGACAACAATATAGAAGAACTTTTTCAAGATATGAAAAGAGCTAAAATTCACAGCAATAAAGTTGTGGCCCGAGCCAAGAAAAACTACTGGACTAACTTTTGCAATACTGAAGTACATGAATCAAAAGATCTACATAAAGTCTGGGCAAAGGTGAAAGAAATGAAAAATGGATTCACGCTACCAATTTTTCCCATAAGGACAGAGAATAAGCAATTTCTAACGTCTAAAGAAAAAGCTGAACTGTTTTTCTTGACACATTTACTAGCAACAGCTTATCCACAAATCTGGATGCTGATAGTATTCATTACAGAAATAAGGAGGAAAGTACAGATTCCTATGTTGAACTAAATCCTGATAATACACACTATCTTAATGCACCAATTCAGTTTGATGAATTTATTGAAGCACTGGAGTCATTTTCTTCAAATAATTCTTCTGTTGGTTTGGATGGCATTTCTTACCAGCTTCTGATCCATTTACCATTTAATTGGAAAGAATTGTTATTTTCGTTTTACCCAAAAATGTTGGTTAAATGAAGCTCTTCCTAAAATCTGGAAGCAGTCAATTGCAGTTCCTATTCCAAAGCAAGGTAAACCGAGATCAGATATAAATAGTTATCGACCAATAGCTTTAACTTCTCATGCCAGTAAATTATTAGAAAAAATTATACAGAAAAGATTATTTATCACTGTGAAAAAAACAAAATCATTCCTACATGTCAAGCTGGGTTTAGAAAAGGACGTTGCACAACAGACAACTTAGTTAAACTTACAACTCAAATAAAAAAAATTCTCCAAAAGAAAAAGTACACTTGCCACATTCTTTGATGTACGAAAAGCTTATGATAGTGTTTGGCATGCACGACTTTTATATAAATTGAAAAAAATTGGAATAACAGGTGTAACTTATCATTACATAAGCAATTTATTATCAGATAGGTCAATACAAGTCAGGCTGGGAAATGTCTACTCTTCAGCGAAAAGAATTGATATAGGCATTCCGCAAGGATCTGTACTAGCTCCATTATTGTTTAATATATTAATTCACGATCTACCAAAACTGTCTATCAAAAACAACAAATGTTGTGCAATATGCAGACGATATAGCTATTTGGATCAACACATCTTTGAGGAAACATACTAACAAAAGAACTGTTTCATTATGTTCAGAACATATACCAAAGAGAACTTAATAATCTAAATCAATATATGAAGAAAAAATGATTGAACTTGTCTTTTGAAAAGACTTATCTTATGCTTTTTAATAATGGTGAAAATCCTGAAACTCTTCCTCAGTTAGTATTGTATGGATGGAAACCCTCTTGTTTATAAGCAGTCTGTTAAGTTTTTAGGTGTACATTTAACATCAAAATTAAATTGGAAAGTTCATATTGAATATTTGAATTTGTAAAGCAAGAAAAAGATTTAATTTTTTAAAAATCATAAATAAACAGACATGGAGCCAAATACCAAAACATTACTACACCTTGCAATTCTTTAGTTCGATCAGTACTCTCCTATGGGCAAGAGGTGTATTTCAGTGCTTCAAATACTCTTTTAAATAAATTACAAAGCATAGATAGTAGGGCTATCAAGCTAGCTCTTGGTGTCCCTATGCACTCTAACACTCATAGAACATATAAAGAGAGCAACATGTTGTCATTAACAGAACATCGAAAATTAGCAGTTTCGAAATATGTAATCAGAAGCCTGTCTATCGTTAATAATACACAGGAGGAAATATTCTTAAATGCAGAAACAGAGTTCCCAAAGAGAGCAAAAAACATAACACTTCTTCAGCCTATCAGGAATTTTACTGAAGACGTTATGAGTAAAAGCAAAATAGACATTCACAATATTTCAGTCATGCCTATTATACCAATGATACCACCATGGGAACAAAGAAAGGCAAAGTTTGATATAGAATACAGCAGTTACAACAAAAATGAAGAAGAGAATTTATTAGTTACTGACGTTCGCCTTCATTTAGATTCAAATATTCAAATCATCTAAAAATTTTCACTGATGGCTCCGTCTTAGAAACGTCAGACAGTGGTGCAGGTTTTGTTATTCCTTCACTCAGAATAGAAAAGTCATCATATCATTTAGGCAAAGGTGTTTCAATATTTACATCTGAATTGTACGCAATAATGCAAGCTTTAGAATTCATTTGTGATCTACCTTATTCCATTTATAACATCTTACTATGTGTTGATTCAAAATCAGTTTTACAAACGCTCAAGCAAAATAGCTGCAACAGTCGTAACGATATTGTCTTTGAAATTAAGTATTTAATTCATCGTATTGCTATAAAAGGTATTGGTATTGACTTTTGCTGGGTGCCATCTCATTCTGGGCTCTTTTGGAATGAGGTTGCTGATAGAGCTGCTAAACGAGGAGCTTTCAATAACTCTGACACAGTTTCAAATGAGAAATTAGCATTATCAGCAGATGAAATGTACTCCCTGTTGGAAAAATCCACTTGTACTAGCCCATCTGCTTCTAGATCTAAAGTCTTGACATATAGTAGACCTATAATTAGTTTACTGTACAAAATACGACTAAACTCGTGGAAAGCTAAGTACGTAAAAGTTAATTGTATTTGCAATCTTAAACTGTCAATTCATCACTTACTATTAGAATGCCCAATTTTGCTCGCTAGATACCGAATGAATAATATGGAGTTTTTTTCTGAAGTATGATAACACAAGGGACATTCTGAATGATGAAGAAATTGACATTATCTTAATTGCAAAAGTTATTCTATCCACACCTATTGGAAGATTACTTTGAAGTTTGATGATCATCATCATCATCATCATCATCATCATCATCATCATCATTATCACCATCATCATCATCATCACAATCATAATTATAAGCATAATAATATTGATAATGATTATGATTCCTGTGATAAGCGTCATCGTAATGTCAAAGTCTACGTAGTAAAAACAGTCAGTTGTTTGCCAACACGATGAATAACTGGTTGCCTTTTCAATTCATCGTCGTTGGTAACACGATGAATAACTGGTTGCCATTTCAATTCATCGTCGTTGGTAACACGCAGAACACAATGTTGTCACTGCTGCGTTAAACTGGCCCCTTCCCTTCCCCCCCCCCCCCCCCCCCCCCCCCCCCCCCCCCCCCCCCCCCCCGTAAGCCTGAAGATTGAAGATGAGAGGTGTTTTCGTTGCTGCTCTTGTCTTAATGTTCAGACCAATGTTTTCTGCTATGTGTGGTTTGTGGGCCCCGTGATTTTGGTGATATTACTCACAGACGTCAATAATACCTTAACTGTGATTACGATATACAAGCTGGATGTCTGCATTATAACAATGAAGAAAGAACTACAGTCTATAAATCTCAGGCAAATTCACTATGGCAGTATAGAACATTTTTCTCAAGAGTGTTTAACAGATATCAGCAGCATCTGTGTGTTTATACACCAGAAGGGCTGTTGTTATTGTTGCTGTTGCTGTTCTTGTTGTTTTTGTCGCTATTGTTGTTGTTGTTGTTGTTGTTGTTGTTCTTCTTCTTCTTCTTTCTTCTTCTTCTTCTTCTTCTTCTTCTTCTTCTTCTTCTTCTTGGTCGTCTTTGTCGTTGTCGTCGTCGTCGTCGTCGTTCTTTCTTCTTCTTCTTCTTCTTCTTCTTCTTCTTCTTCTTCTTCTTCTTCTTCTTCTTCTTCTTCTTCTTCTTCTTTGTCGTCGTCGTCGTAGTCGTCGTCGTCGTCGTCGTCGTCATCTTCTTCTTCTTCTTTCTTCTTCTTCTCGTGGTTGTTGCTGTTGCTGTTGTGGTTGTTGTTGTTGCTGTTGTTTTTTGCTGCTCTTGTTGTTGCGGTTGTTGTTGTTGTTGTTGTTGCTGCTGCTGTTGCTGTTGCTG
>JADBJO010006453.1:113719-116219 GCA_016801955.1 Conus betulinus | reverse complement strand
ATGAGGTCCAGCTTGGAGAAGGTCGTGGAGGAAGAAAAAGAACACTTCATGAGGCTGGAGGTTGTCCACGTAGAACAGGTGGTCAGTGTGTAGGGGATTAAGAACAGGTGGTCAGTGTGTAGGGGATTAAGAACAGGTGGTCGGAGTTTAGGGGATTAAGAACAGGTGGTCGGTGTGTAGGGGATTAAGAACAGGTGGTCAGTGTGTAGGGGATGAAGAACAGATGATCGGTATGTAGGGGATTAAGAAGTCCGTCACAAAAGAACACGGCTGTGGGCCGGCTACGTTAACAGCAGCACCGTAACCTGACAGCAGCGCCGTAACCTGACAGTAGCACCGTAACCTGACAGTAGCACCGTAAACTGACAGCAGCGCCGTAAACTGACGGCAGCGCCGTAAACTGACAGTAGCACCGTAAACTGACAGCATCACCTTAACCTGACAGTAGCACCGTAAACTGACAGCAGCAGCACCGTAACCTGACAGCAGCACCGTAAACTGACAGCAGCGCCGTAAACTGACGGCAGCGCCGTAACCTGACAGCAGCACCGTAACCTGACAGTAGCACCTTAACCTGACAGTAGCACCGTAAACTGACAGCAGCACACCGTAACCTGACAGCAGTCCCACCGGGAGCATGTTGCCTTCATTTTCGGCACTTTTATCGATTACTTACAAATGTGTGTCATGTGAACAATGCACTGGGTACAGAATCCACTGCCAACAAAGGATCATGTCAAAGGAAATATGGTTTCTGTGATAAAACAGAAATGTACCCTCCCCCACCTGATGAATGAATCCATACCATGATATCGTCTGCTTTACGCGCGTTCAGTGAGAATGGGTCAGTGCCTCTGATCAGAGAGAGAGAGAGAGAGAGAGAGAGAGAGAGAGAGAGAGAGAGAACTCAGAAGAAGTCAGAAAACTTTTATTCGATCAAGGATTGAGATTTTAGGCAGAGCGTATTTTTTTCCAATCTGCCCTTACTCAGCTAAAATTCTAAATTCTGCAGTGAGATTTAAAGACAAGAAAATGAAAAGAAATAGAAAAGAAAAGAAAAATGAAAAAGGAGGAAAAATAAACAAACAGACAGACACACAAGATTATAGAGTACATGATTCACACACACACGCAATTGTATACAAAGACTTGACGAAAGCATCAGAAAGAGAGAGAGAGAGAGGGAGAGAGAGAGAGAGAGAGAGAGAGAGAGAGAGAGAGAGAGAGAGAGAGAGAGAGAGAGAGAGAGAGAGAGAGAGAGCATGCCGGTAATGAACAGTATCATCCTGTGTGGTAATTTTACTGAAGGCGCGCGCTAGCTGTAACTGGCTCTGTGACGGACAAGACGTGCTATGCACGCAGCTGTGAAAAAGAATGAGAAGGCTACATCCGCAAGGGAGTGTGGTGCATTGCTGTAAGCTTACGGTCAGATGTTAGCGTATGGGGTCCACACACGGCTTTGAGGCGCCGCATCATCCTGGAGGTGGAAGTTCAAATCCAGGCAGCAGCAGCAACAAACCTGCAAGAGTGGCGAACTGAAGGCGGCCCGGGCCTCTCGGTGTGTGTTGATTGAAAGGCTGACACCGAGAGTAATGCTGGAACTGCGAGCGGCTCGGGCCTCTGGGTGTGTGTTGATTGAAAGGCTGAAACCTAGAGTAATGCTGGAACAGCTCTCTTGGTGGAGCGCCAGACTTGTAATCCTACTGCTCCTGGGTTTGCGGGTTCGAGTCTCCCGCCGCCGGACCGTTTTGGTACACGAGTGGCTTTTTCTTCACGGGGTTAACATTGGTTCTGACTCCATTTCCCCCGAGAAGGCCTTCAAAGGAGATTAGGAACCGAGGTTCCGTGTGTGAACGCAGGCGTGACATCTTGTACACACGTAAAATCCTGTCATGAGAACACAGAGCACGGTGGATGCAGCACTAGAAGGCAGCTCTAGAAGGGGGGGGGGGGGGGGGGGGGGGGGGGGGGGTGGGGGGGGGGGGGGGGGGGGGAACAGTGGAGGGAAGGAGGGGGGGGGGGGGGGGGGGGGGGGGGGGGGGGGGAAGGGGGGAGGGGGGGAGCTGTTGTTGACTGGAGAACACAGAGCACGGTGGGTGCAGCACCAGAAGGCAGCTCTTCAGTGGAGGGAGCAGGGGGGAGGGGGGGGGGGGGGGAGAGGGGGACGGGGGGAGAAGGGGAGGGGGGAGGGGGAGGGGGGGAGCTGTTGTTGACTGGAGAACACAGAGCACGGTGGGTGCAGCACCAGAAGGCAGCTCTTCAGTGGACGGCCCGGGCAGACAGCCCGTTGTGTAAATGATGGCGCGGATTGAAATAAAAAAAAAAAGAAGCCTACAGCTGGGATTGTAAGGCCGGGTGCTATATAAGAACCCATAATGATCATGATAGTAACCACAATAATCATAATAAGAACAGTAACAACAACAACAATAATTATAAAAAAAAAATATATAATAATAATAATAATAACAATAACAACAACAACAACAACAACAACAAC
>JADBJO010006453.1:93719-103719 GCA_016801955.1 Conus betulinus | reverse complement strand
AAACATATGTACAAAGCAGTTCATGCAATGCGCTATAAACATATGTACAAAGCAGTTCATGCACTGCACTATAAACATATGTACAAAGCAGGTCATGCACTGCACTATAAACATATGTACACACCAGTGCGTGCACTGCACTATAAACATATGTACACACCAGTGCGTGCACTGCGCTCTAAACATATGTACACACCAGTGCGTGCACTGCGCTATAAACATATGTACACACCAGTGCGTGCACTGCACTATAAACATATGTACACACCAGTGCGTGCACTGCGCTATAAACATATGTACACACCAGTGCGTGCACTGCGCTATAAACATATGTACACACCAGTGCGTGCACTGCACTAAACATATGTACACACCAGTGCGTGCACTGCGCTATAAACATATGTACAAAGCAGTGCGTGCACTGCACTATAAACATATGTACAAAGCAGTTCATGCACTGCACTATAAACACATGTACAAAGCAGTTCATGCACTGCATTATACACATATGTACAAAGCAGTTCATGCACTGCACTATAAACATATGTACAAAGCAGTTCATGCACTGCACTATAAACATATGTACAAAGCAATTCATGCACTGCACTATAAACATATGTACAAAGCAGTTCATGCACTGCACTATAAACATATGTACAAAGCAGTTCATGCACTGCACTATAAACATATGTACAAAGCAGTTCATGCACTGCACTATAAACATATGTACAAAGCAAGCACTGCACTATAAACACAAAGCCGTTCATGCACTGCACTATAAACATATGTACAAAGCAGTTCATGCACTGCACTATAAACATAAACAAAGCAGTATGCACTGCACAACAGCAGCAGTTCATGCACTGCACTGCACTATAAAACATATGACCAAAGCAGTTCATGCATGCACTGCACTACAAACATATGACCAAAGCAGTTCATCATGCACTGCACTATAAACATATGTACAAAGCAGTTCATGCACTGCACTATAAGCATATGTGCAAAGCAGTTCATGCACTGCACTATAAGCATATGTGCAAAGCAGTTCATGCACTGCGCTATAAGCATATGTGCAAAGCAGTTCATGCACTGCGCTATAAACATATGTGCAAAGCAGTTCATGCACTGCACTATAAACATATGTACAAAGCAGTTCATGCACTGCACTATAAACATATGTACAAAGCAGTTCATGCACTGCACTATAAACATATGTACAAAGCATATGCACTGCACTATAAACATATGATGTGTTCATGCACTGCACTTCATGCACTGCACTGCTATAAACATATGTACACAGCAGTGCGTGCACTGCACTATAAACATATGTACACAGCAGTGCATGCACTGCGCTCTAAACATATGTACACACAGCAGTTCATGCACTGCGCTATAAACATATGTGCACAGCAGTGCACTGCACTGCGCTATAAACATATGTACAAAGCAGTGCGTGCACTGCGCTCTAAAACATATGTACACAGCAGTGCGTGCACTGCGCTATAAACATATGTACAAAGCAGTGCGTGCACTGCGCTCTAAACATATGTACACAGCAGTGCGTGCACTGCGCTCTAAACATATGTACACAGCAGTGCGTGCACTGCGCTCTAAACATATGTACACAGCAGTGCGTGCACTGCGCTCTAAACATATGTACACAGCAGTGCATGCACTGCGCTCTAAACATATGTACACAGCAGTGCATGCACTGCGCTCTAAACATATGTACACAGCAGTGCATGCACTGCGCTATAAACATATATGTACACAGCAGTGCATGCACTGCGCTATAAACATATGTACACAGCAGTTCATGCACTGCGCTATAAACACATGTACAGCAGTGCATGCACTGCGCTATAAACATATGTACACAGCAGTGCATGCACTGCGCTATAAACATATGTACACAGCAGTTCATGCACTGCGCTATAAACATATGTACAAAGCAGTTCATGCACTGCGCTATAAACATATGTACACAGCAGTTCATGCACTGCGCTATAAACATATGTACAAAGCAGTGCATGCACTGCGCTATAAAAACATATGTACAAAGCAGTTCATGCACTGCACTATAAACATATGTACAAAGCAGTTCATGCACTGCACTATAAACATATGTACAAAGCAGTTCATGCACTGCACTATAAACATATGCACAAAGCAGTTCATGCACTGCTCTATAAACATATGTACAAAGCAGTTCATGCACTGCTCTATAAACATATGCACAAAGCAGTTCATGCACTGCACTATAAACCTATGAACAAAGCAGTTCATGCACTGCACTATAAACATATGAAACAAAGCAGTTCATGCACTGCACTATAAACATATGTACAAAGCAGTTCATGCACTGCACTATAAAGATATGTACAAAGCAGTTCATGCACTGCACTGCACTATAAACATATGAACAAAGCAGTTCATGTACTGCACTATAAACATATGAAAAAGCAGTTCATGCACTGCACTATATACTAGTGGGGCACCGGGGAGAGCCATAAACGACAGGATCCCGGATCCTGGATCCCTGCCCACGGATCTGCCCCCAAACCGGCTGCGAATGTCTGTGGACCAAATTCTGTCTTTCTGCCAAGTTTCGGCTGGGCGGGTTGGGCGTCATCCTGCTGACAGACAAACAAACACACAAACACACAAACACACAAACAAACAAACACACACACACACAACACTGGCGGGCGGAACAGAGCCTTGACAGACGGGAGGGTGCCGTATGACGTGACGCTGCACCACCCTGTGCAGTGGACTGTATCCCTGCCCTTGGGACTCACTGTCGCGGAGTCCCATCAATCAAACGCACCAGGCACACGATCAGTCTGGACAGGGACTTGGAGATACCGGGACAGACCGAGATATCAAATCACATGGAGTCGCCCTCTTGCGAAGCCAGCCCACCTCCACCCCTCACCATTCCTGCCACCCCTTCCACCCCTTCAGTCTACCTCTCGTTTCCCCACCACCTTCACGTTTTGATGCTACGCACATTGGACGGAATACTTATCTGTGTTGTAAGCGAGCTCATGGAGCTTTGTCAGTAGACTAAACTGGATTGGTTGTGCTTTTTGCATTGAGCTCTTCAGCTCAGACAAAGAGGACACATTGTGTGGACGTTCCTTTCGCCATCATTGTTTGGCAAACATCTTTTTGTATTCAGAATATTTCCAATTGCCGTGACAGTCATTACTTCGTGAAATCAAAAATGCTAAAAAAAAGTTTGAGAAAAACAAAAATGGAATCAGCTTGCGCCCGAACATATGCGCTCAGTCTCAAACACACACACACACACACACACACACACACACACACACACACACACACACACACACACACACACACACACACACACACACACATGCTGCTCTCGCGCACATACGAGAACAAGCACGCAGGCATGGCGCGCGCGCGCGCGCACACACACACACACACACACCACACACACACACACACACACACACACACACACACACACACGTGCTCATATGAAACAGAACGGGGATGTAATTGATATTTGCTATTGCTGTTGGTTTTGTTTTACCCTTAATATTGTTGTTTATTTTTGTACGTTGTTTATTTGTGCAGATTGGGTGACAGGCTGGTTGTCGGTTTTGTTTTACCCTTAATATTATTGTTATTTTTGTACGTTGTTTATTTTGTGCAGATTGGGTGACAGGCAGCTGTTGTCGGTTTTGTTTTTTTACCTTAATATTGTTGTTATTTTTGTCCGTCGCTTATTTGCGCAGATTGGGTGACAGGCTGGTTGTGCGTCTGATGGTGTTGTCTGATGGTGTTGTCTGATGGTGTTGTCTGATGGTATTGTCTGATGGCATTGTGATGGTGTTGTTGTCTGATGGTGTGTCTGATGGTGTTGTCTGATGGCATTGTGATGGTGTTGTCTGATGGTGTTGTCTGATGGTGTTGTCTGATGGTGTTGTCTGGTGTTGTGTGATGGTATTGTCTGATGGTATTGTCTGATAGTGTTGTCTGATGGTATTGTCTGATGGTATTGTCTGATAGTGTTGTCTGATGGTGTTGTTTTTGAAGGTATTATCTGATGGCATTGTGATGGTGTTGTCTGATGGTGTTGTCTGATGGTGTGTCTGGTGTTGTGTGATGGTGTTGTCTGATGGTGTTGTGTGATGATGTTGTCTGATGGTGTTGTCTGATGGTTTGTCTGATGAATGGCTGCCTTCATTCGTGGTGCTCTGGGGAATGTCATCGCTGCTGTGTTGATGTTGCTGTTGATGTTGCTGTTGCTGTTAATGTTGACGTTGCTGTTGCTGTTGATGTTGCTATTGCTGTTACTGTTGATGTTGGCGTTGATGTTGTTGTTGCTGTTGCTGTTGAAGTTGACGTTGCTGTTGCTGTTGCTGTTATGTTGATGTTGATGTTGCTATTGCTGTTGCTGTTGATGTTACTGTAGCTGTTGCTGTTGATGCTGATGTTGCTGTTGATATTGCTGCCGCGCAGGCAGCTTACAGTGTACAGTGACCTTCGAGTATGCTGTTTCCCGATTCCACCGGTTTGTCGTGTGACAGCAAGATGGCACGACAAACCCTTGAATCCACTGATTCCAGACATCTGTCACAACGGCACAAGCCCTGGGAACCTACTGATTGCACACTTCTGTCATAAAGGCACGACAAGCCCTGGAACCTACTGATTCCACTCTTCTGTCACAATGGCACGACAAGCCCTGGAACCTACTGATTCCACACTTCTGTCATAATGGCACGACAAGCTCTGGAACCTACTGATTCCACACTTCTGTCACAATGGCACGACAAGCCCTGGAACCCTCTAATTCCACACTTCTGTCACAATGGCGCGACAAGCTCTGGAACCTTCTGATTCCACACTTCTGTCACAATGGCACGACAAGGCCTGGAACCCTCTAATTCCACACTTCTGTCACAATGGCGCGACAAGCTCTGGAACCTTCTGATTCCACACTTCTGTCACAATGGCACGACAAGGCCTGGAACCTTCTGATTCCAGACTTCTGCCACGATGGCACGACAAGCTCTGGAAGCTACTGATTCCACACTTCTGTCACAATGGCACGACAAGCTCTAGAACCTTCTGGTTTCAAATTTCTGTCAATATGGCACGACAGGCTCTGGAACCTACAGATTTCACACTTGTTTCCATTGCGGGTAGACCCCGAAGAACGACCTCTATGGTTTGGGGTGCTTGCTGCGCGACGAACCAAACGGCAGGTCCATGGCTGTTCAGCGAGATGTTGGCACATTTCATCACGCAAAACTTTCTGAAGCAAACTCAACATCAAAAGAAGCACTAACTTGTTGATGTTCACAATTTGACATTTACTATAAAGCCACATGTAATTGGACACCGAATATAAATTGATATAAACCAAACCTTCTGATGTTGACGGAACTGAAAGTACAGATGGAACGTGGCATTGTGCCAGGATGAACCCGATACAACATGGCGTGGATCTGTCGTGCTAATCTGGATCAAAGTACCGATCCAGGATCTGTTCCCTTTATTGATCAGATGATCACAACATGATCACAACATTATCACAAACTGGACAGGAAACACTGGGAAGATTCTGTTATGAGTTGATAGCCATCCAGGAGCTGCTACTTTTTTCATCAACGTTGAAACATCACTGCTATGATTTGATAGCTGTATGTTAACTGCTACTTTTTCATCAACGTTGAAACATCACTGCTATGATTTGATAGCTGTATGTTAACTGCTACTTTTTCACCAACGTTCAAACATCACTGCTATGATTTGATAGCTGTATGTTAACTGCTACTTTCTCTACTTGCAAACTGAGACGACTGCAGGCGGAAATCTAAACAAATCTTAAATAAATGTTAGCGAACCTAAAAAACCACCAAACGTGGACGAACTAATCACAGGACAAAACACGACGCGTTTTGACATCTTAGGTCTTCTTCAGGTACGATACAAAACAATTGGACAACGAAAATGAACGAGCAATCACTTACCTTCAATCACTTCAGCGCAAGATAGGCGTTGACTTAATCTTGCGCCGAAATGATTGAAGATAAGTGATTGCTCGTTTATTTTCGTTGTCCTAATTGTTTTGTATCTTGCCTGAAAGAAGACCTAAGATGTCGAAATGCGTCGTGTTCTGTCCTGTGATTCGTTTGTCCACATTGTTGGCGGTTCGCTAACATTAATTTAAGATTTGCTACTTTTTCATCAATGTTAAAAAACATTACTGTTATGATTGGATAAGCATCTGCGAACTGGTACTGTTTCATCGATGTTAAAAACACTGAAGCTTTGTAC
The DNA here is from genome assembly GCA_016801955.1 of Conus betulinus. Classification (NCBI taxonomy): domain Eukaryota; kingdom Metazoa; phylum Mollusca; class Gastropoda; order Neogastropoda; family Conidae; genus Conus; species Conus betulinus. The sequence goes on along the minus strand of JADBJO010006453.1, from coordinate 97,392 downwards.
TTGGTCTGTCAAATGGGAAGACAGGTTACGTGGAAGTCAATCTGTCAGTCCATGTCAACTATGATTTTCCCTGGCAGGAACAAATGATTCAGTTGTCATTCGTGAACTGCCTCAAAAGTCGGATTCAAGATTCGTCCGACGTTGACAAGGCTTTGCACTCTCCATACGGCCCTTCTCCTTGTTTGTGCCTTCACCTACACGGCATATAGTTTGCTAGGTGACTTCATTAGGCGTTACCTGTGACGTTGGTCTGACAACAGCCAGCTCAGGAAAGACGTAGGGAGACATAAGGATGCCTTGAGGCACCAGCCTCCGACAGCCACTCCCCGCAAGACCTTGCTCCTGGAGCACGGCGGACGTGGCACTGAGGCACGGCATATTTGCGCGACTTTTAATTGATAATCATTTGCGCTGGTATAAGATGCGCGACAATTTTCTGCTGATGCTTTTGAGTGAGAAAAACAAGCCATAGAATTCCTGCCGCTGTCATCTGTCATGTTAGCTTTGTCCAGGCTTATCGCTGCGTCACAGAACACTTTGCATCCAGCTTACTCCACTCCTCACGGTTCTCAGACGCTCTAAGGCAGTTGCTGAGTGTGAGGCCAGTCCATGCACTGATGTTGTCCTCCCATCTCTTTCTCTGTCTTCCTCTCCTTCTGCCTCCTCGCACTGTTCCTTGTGGAATGGTTTTGGCAAGTCCTGTTGATCTTGATACATGACCCCACCATCTCCTGTTCCTTTTTTCACTGTGGACAACAGGTCTTCGTATATGGTACAATGCCTGACTCTCTGGCCAGAGGAAAAATGTGAATTTATTATCCATTCCAATGAAGTAGAAGGAGCATGGACTACGCGAGTGCGGCAAGTGTTGAAAGGTGGTTTGTGGGGAGGTGGGACGCAGGAGACAGTTATCGTCCAGCGAAAGTAGTGATGGTATATGTCAAGACGATTTCAAGGCAGTTGGGTAGAGGGGGGTGTTTGTGCGAGTGTGTGTGTTTGTGTGTGTGTGTGCGCGCACATGTGTGTGTGTGTGTGTGTGTGTGTGTGTGTGTGTGTGTGTGTGTGTGTGTGTGTGTGTGTGTGTGTGTAACTGGCTGACGGTGACTGTGCCGTGCTGTGTGTGTGTGTGTGTGTGTGTGTGTGTGTGTGTGTGTGTGTGTGTGTGTGTGTGTGTGTGTGTGCCTGGCTGACGGTGACTGTGCCGTGCTGTGTGTGTATGTGTGTGTGTGTGTGTGTGTGTGTGTGTGTGTGTGTGTGTGTGTGTGTGTGTGTGTGTGTGTGTGTGTGTGTGTGTGTGCCTGGCTGACGGTGACTGTGCCGTGCTGTGTGTGTGTGTGTGTGTGTGTGTGTGTGTGTGTGTGTGTGTGTGTGTGTGTGTGTGTGTGTGTGTGTGTGTGTGTGCCTGGCTGACGGTGACTGTGCCGTGCTGTGTGTGTGTGTGTGTGCCTGGCTGACGGTGACTGTGCCGTGCTGTGTGTGCCTGGCTGACGGTGACTGTGCTGTGCTGTGTGTGTGTGTGTGTGTGTGCCTGGCTGACGGTGACTGTGCCGTGCTGTGTGTGTGTGTGTGTGTGTGTGTGTGTGTGTGTGTGTGTGTGTGTGTGTGTGTGCCTGTGTGGTGACTGTGCCGTGTGTGTGTGTGCCTGGCTGACGGTGACTGTGCCGTGCTGTGTGTGTGTGTGTGCCTGGCTGACGGTGACTGTGCCGTGCTGTGTGTGTGTGTGTGGCTGACGGTGACGGTGACTGTGCCGTGCTGTGTGTGCCTGGCTGACGGTGACTGTGCCGTGCTGTGTGTGTGTGTGCCTGGCTGACGGTGACTGTGCCGTGCTGTGTGTGTGTGTGTGCCTGGCTGACGGTGACTGTGCCGTGCTGTGTGTGTGCCTGGCTGACGGTGACTGTGCCGTGCTGTGTGTGTGCCTGCCTGACGGTGACTGTGCCGTGTGTGTGTGTGTGTGTGTGCCTGGCTGACGGTGACTGTGCCGTGCTGTGTGTGTGTGTGTGCCTGCCTGACGGTGACTGTGCCGTGCTGTGTGTGTGTGTGCCTGGCTGACGGGTGACTGTGCCGTGCTGTGTATGTGTGTGCCTGCCTGACGGTGACTGTGCCGTGCTGTGTGTGTGCCTGCCTGACGGTGACTGTGCCGTGCTGTGTGTGTGTGTGTGCCTGACGGCTGACGGTGACTGTGCCGTGCTGTGTGTGTGTGTGCCTGGCTGACGGTGACTGTGCCGTGCTGTGTGTGTGTGTGTGCCTGGCTGACGGTGACTGTGCCGTGCTGTGTGTGTGTGTGTCTGGCTGACGGTGACTGTGCCGTGCTGTGTGTGTGTGTGTGCCTCCCTGACGGTGACTGTGCCGTGCTGTGTGTGTGTGTGTGTGTGTGCCTGGCTGACGGTGACTGTGCCGTGCTGTGTGTGTGTCTGGCTGACGGTGACTGTGCCGTGCTGTGTGTGTGTCTGGCTGACGGTGACTGTGCCGTGCTGTGTGTGTGTGTGTGCCTGGCTGACGGTGACTGTGCCGTGCTGTGTGTGTGTGTGGGCTGACGGTGACTGTGCCGTGCTGTGTGTGTGTCTGGCTGACGGTGACTGTGCCGTGCTGTGTGTGTGTCTGGCTGACGGTGACTGTGCCGTGCTGTGTGTGTGTCTGCTGACGGTGACTGTGCCGTGCTGTGTGTGTGTGTGCCTGGCTGACGGTGTGACTGTGCCGTGCTGTGTGTGTGTCTGGCTGACGGTGACTGTGCCGTGCTGTGTGTGTGTCTGGCTGACGGTGACTGTGCCGTGCTGTGTGTGTCTGGCTGACGGTGACTGTGCCGTGCTGTGTGTGTGTCTGGCTGACAGTGACTGTGCCGTGCTGTGTGTGCCTGGCAGGTGCCACTGTGTGGACGGTTACTATGGCGACCAGTGCCAGCACCATAACCCTTGCTCCCTCCTCGCCCTGTCTGAACGGCGGGCCTCTGCCACAACCACACCGACGACGCCGCTACAACTGCACCTGCCTGCCGGCCTACTCCGGCCCCCGCTGTCAGCACGCCACCTCCTGCAACGTCCTGCCCTGCGCCAACGGCGGATCCTGCGTCCTGCACGACGACGGAAGGGTCCACTGCGCCTGCGTGGAAGGCTTTCCTGGGATACCACTGTCAGCTGCGCGACCCGTGTTTGGGCGGAGACGGGGAGGGGGGGGGAGGGGGTCGGTGTGTGGGCACGGGTGGTGTGAGAGGGACCTCCAGGCAGCTCAGGCCCTGCAGCCACTGGCGGAGGAGGTGGGGGAGGTGGAGGTTCCCTTCCGGTGTCACTGCGACCAGGGCTATTCTGGGAAGAGGTGTGACGTGGCGGTGACGTCATGTGACGGCTCAGACTGCTTCAACAACGGCCAGTGTCGGCACGGGAGGTGCCTCTGCCTGCCGGCCTTCACCGGTACGTCTGACTGTGCTGTGCTGTGCTGTGCTGTGCTCACTGTGCTGTGCTCACTGTGCTGTGCTGTGCTCACTGTGCTGTGCTGTGCTCACTGTGCTGTGCTGTGCTCACTGTGCTGTGGTCACTGTGCTGTGCTGTGCTCACTGTGCTGTGCTGTGCTCACTGTGCTGTGGTCACTGTGCTGTGCTGTGGTCACTGCTGTGGTCACTGTGCTGTGCTGTGGTCACTGTGCTGTGTTCACTGTGCTGTGCTGTGGTCACTGTGCTGTG
>JADBJO010006453.1:67649-71694 GCA_016801955.1 Conus betulinus | reverse complement strand
GTTGGATTGCTAAGTGTGAGCTGTGACGGATTTAGCTTTTAGTTAGGACGATGATAATCATGTTGGATTGCTATGTGTGAGCTGTGACGGTTTTAGCTTTGGAGTTAGGACGATGATAATCCTGTTGGATTCCTATGTGTGAGCTGTGACGGTTTCAGCTTTGGAGTTAGGACGATGATAATCCTGTTGGATTGCTAAGTGTGAGCTGTGACGGTTTTAGCTTTGAGTTAGGACGTTGATAATCCTGTTGGATTACTATGTGTGAGCTGTGACGGTTTTAGCTTTGAGTTAGGACGTTGATAATCCTATTGGATTGCTATGTGTGTGTGAGCTGTGACGGTTTTAGCTTTGGAGTGAGGACGATGATAATCCTGTGGGATTGCTATGTGTGAGCTGTGACGGATTTAGCTTTGGAGTTAGGACGTTGATAATCCTGTTGGATTGCTATGTGTGAGCTGTGACGGTTTTAGCTTTGGAGTTAGGACGTTGATAATCCTGTTGGATTGCTATGTGTGAGCTGTGACGGTTTTAGCTTTGGAGTTAGGACGTTGATAATCCTGTTGGATTGCTATGTGTGAGCTGTGACGGATTTAGCTTTGGAGTTAGGACGTTGATAATCCTGTTGGATTGGTATGTGTGAGCTGTGACGGATTTAGCTTTGGAGTTAGGACGTTGATAATCCTGTTGGATTGCTATGTGTGAGCTGTGACGGTTTTAGCTTTGGAGTTAGGACGTTGATAATCCTGTGGGATTGGTATGTGTGAGCTGTGACGGTTTTAGCTTTGGAGTTAGGACGTTGATAATCCTGTTGGATTGCTATGTGTGAGCTGTGACGGTTTTAGCTTTGGAGTTAGGACGTTGATAATCCTGTTGGATTGGTATGTGTGAGCTGTGACGGTTTTAGCTTGGAGTTTAGGACGTTGATAATCCTGTTGGATTGCTATGTGTGAGCTGTGACGGTTTTAGCCCGCCGCTGTGTTGCGCCTTCTCTTGAGGTGCTGTTGTTTACAGTCGTTTGCTGAAGACCAGGCGAAGTCGCCTTCTATCGAGGTGGTCACAGTCGTTTGCATTTGACGATATAGACCACCAGGCGAAGTCGCCTTCTATCGAGGTGGTCACAGTCGTTTGCATTTGACGATATAGACCACCAGGGGAAGTCGCCTTCTATCGAGGTGTTCACAGTCGTTTGCATTTGACGATATAGACCACCAGGCGAAGTCGCCTTCTATCGAGGTGGTCACAGTCGTTTGCATTTGACGATATAGACCACCAGGCGAAGTCGCCTTCTATCGAGGTGGTCACAGTCGTTTGCATTTGACGATATAGACCACTAGGCGAAGTCGCCTTCTCTTGAGGTGCTGTTGTTTACAGTCGTTTGCATTTGAAGATGAAGACCAGGCGAAGTCAAGTTCTGAGGCAGTCTTTTTAGTTTGTTTGCATGTCTTTTCTTTTTGTCTGTCTCTCAGAATGATTGTCTTAGCATAATTGTGAAACGGGAGCACTAAATCTATTAAACAGATAGTGGGTAGACAGATAAATGAATAAATAAAAGAATGAAATAAACATAGACTCAAGTTTTAAGAAAATGTGTGTGCCCTAATTGTGGTATGTGTGGTATATATTCTCCCCTGTTTCTGCTTCTGACTCAATCTGTCTGTCTCTCCCACCCGCCCATCGTCACCCCCTCTCTCCCTCTGTTGTGTGTATGTGCGTGTATGTGTGTGTGGGGGCTGGATGGGTGGATGGAATGGGGAGGGGGTGGATATGTGTGTGTGCGTGTGTGTGTGCGTGTGTGTGTGTGTGTGTGTGTGTGTGTGTGTGTGTGTGTGTGTGTGTGTGTGTGTGCGTGCGTGCGTGTGTATCAATGAGTGAGTGCGTGCACTTGTGTTATGTGAGTGTGTTTGTGTGTGTGTGTGTGTGTGTGTGTGTGTGTGTGTGTGTGTGTGTGTGTGTGTGTGTGTGTGTGTGTGTGTGTGTGTTGTTGTTGTTGTTGTTGTTGTTGTTGTTGTGTGTTGTTGTTTTTTGTTGATTTATAGTCTGTTCACACTTGGTGATATTAGACTTTACAGGAGGGAGGGAGGGGAGAGGGGTGTTGGTGAAGGGGAGAAGGAGGAGGACACAGGGGAGGAAAAGGTGAGAAATAATGTCAAGAACAGTACAAATTTAAATATAAACTACACTATCATGATCATAACAATATGCTAATTTGAGATTGAGAGCTAATTTTTGCAAACATCAACAATTTCTGAACTGAAAGAAATAGCGTGAGCCGGTTTAGATTTCGAGATTTCAATGTTTGCTTTTGAATAAAGAGCATTCAAAATGGGGCAATGGAAAAGTATATGTTCACCAGATAATGGCTTAGAACATGCACACGCTATATTTTGGGAATATTTGGTCTTCCAAGAGTTCAAAACGTATCTTGTATATTAAACTAGAAAATATGTCTAGGATATGTTTCCATTACACATTTATCTTGAGACTTCTCAATTGGGTAACAGCTTTCCAATAACGAATGTATTTCATATATATCTAACTTCAAATTATTTTTACAGCATTGCCCATTACCCCGCGTCTGGCTAGTTTATCTGCTATTTCATTCCAATAAATACCACAGTGTGAAGGGACTCAGCAGAAGACTATATTTATTCCTGTGGAACTAATGTAATTAATTAGATGCTTTATTTCAAAGATTACATCTTTCCTTGTTTTAACATCCCAAACTTTCAAACTAACACTGCTTTAGAATCAACACAAAATAAATGTTACAGAAAGAATTATTACTATCACAAATAAAGAGTAAACGCCATAAGAATAGCATACAAATTCTGCCGTAAAAATAGAGAATCCTTTTCCAAGGCTGTATGCTTTTTGAACTTTTAAAGCCGGAATAACAAAACCCGAACCTGCACTTAACTGGCAAACGGAACCATCCGTAAAAATTTGTAAATAATCTGAATATTTGTTTACTAAATTTTCTCACTTTAGAAGTTAAATGTTAATGTTATCATTTTTCCAGACATCAGTGTAATCTACATCAAAGATAGCTTGTCTATGTTCCCATGGAGGCACCGGGGGAACAACAGGAGCAGGTGAGAGAGAAGTGACATCAATATTGCCATTTTTCAAAAGAATCTTTCGTGTAATTTCGAACGGGACAAAGATAACGTAGCTGTTGAGCTCTTTTGGGATATTCACAACATTTGAATCCATCAACACTTCGTTTTCGACTGAATTAGGTACTGAAAGACTTCATGCAATATATTTGGCCACAGCTAATCTACGTTGATCTGACAGTGATAACATATTAATTTCTTTGTACACACTTCAATGTGTTTGTGTGCACTGGGACACCAAGCGCTAATTTGATAGCTTTGCTGTCTATACTTTGCAATTTTTTCAGTAAACTTTGAGGAGCTGAAAAATAAACTTCCGAACATTAGTTTTGATCTTATTAGGAAACAGCTAGGTGCAGGAGGGTTTTTGTATCTTGAGCCCACGGCTGAATACAAATAATTTTCAGTAAGTTTAAACGTTTCCTTGTTTTAGCTATCAAGCTTTCAATGTAAAAAACGCCAGTTCAGTTTAGGGGGTAAGTTCACACCCAGAAATTTTATTTTTTGTGAGTACTGCAATTCAGAATAATTCAATTTGAAGCTTGGCAAATACATTGGGTTGTCTCCATTATTGAAAAACATTAACTGTGTTTTTTCACCTGAGAGAATAAGTCCGTTATTTTCCATAAATTTCTTTAATTTATCTATCTCTAACTGATATATCTTCTGCACATGATTCGTAATCCTCTTGCCAGTATTCTTTCGGATATTTGTATTTATCCACATAGCAATGTCATCAGCATATTGTACTAAACTCACACTTTTTGATAATATCTTTGGAAGATCATAAATAAGAATGTTAAACAACATGGGGGCTATAATAGCGTGTGTGTGTGTGTGTGTGTGTGTGTGTGTGTGTGTGTGTGTGTGTGTGTGTGTGTGTGTGTGTGTGTGTGTGAGTGAGAGAGAGAGAGAGAGAGAGTGTGCCA
>JADBJO010006453.1:47649-65149 GCA_016801955.1 Conus betulinus | reverse complement strand
GCCGCTTTAAGGTTCCCAGAACTGAATCAGGTTGGCCTACCTTCTGCAGGGTAGACAGAGAGGGTTTTCAAGCCCGTACAAAAAACGCGACCGCACGCCCGAGTGGTTCACGGAACTTGAAACTCGTCTACATGTTATGTACAGACACTACGTGAGCCAGTCTGCTCAACACACAACCCGCGGGAGGGGTTGTACTTCCTGCTCCCAAAGTTTGTTGGCAAGTTGCTGTCTCGATTTGCTCGTCTGACCCAGCAAACACCCCCCCCCCCCCCCCACCCCCACCCAGTCACGGCCGTCTTGTAAACGGTGAATAATTTACAAGTAGGATGAGTCTTGCGCCAATCATGAAATAAATGCATGCACATAACCCTGAACAAATGCTGCCTATGACATCGAATCGCCTAACAGAAATGACAACACAGCACACAAGACAACAGCCCCCCCCCCCCCCCCCCCCCCCCCCCCCCCCCCCAGGGATGTCTCCTTGATTGTATCAAAACAATATAAAATATTAGATCAGTAATAATAATTACTGTAATAATAATGGTTTCCCCAGCTCTGCGTCTGTATATTTGCTGGGTCGTGTTTTTAATGTGATTCAGGAATGAATTGACCAAACAGTGCCTGGCGCTTCGTGCATTGTTTCTGTGAACAGAAGTGGATTTTTCTTACTTGAATACGTGTTGTTTAAAGGGAAAGTTATCAGTGTGAAACTGCTTCCCCTCAAGATTTCTTCAACCAGCTTGTGTGGTGTTGTGCCGCGGACGCGCGGCGAGACGCCTTGATTGCTTCCAGCTGTTGAAGCAGTGATCCTCCAGGCGCCCTAAGTGGCCTCATCTGTCGTCACCCCGTGAGCCGATCCCCTTGCCGAGGAAACAACCCCGGCCTGAAGTTTGTACAAGGGATGACTGTTCGTGTCTGTGGCCAGTGTGTGTGTACACGTGGGCAGTAAAAACCCGGCTAATTAATTTGTGGTGGAGATCAGATGAACCTCGTCAACCCGTGTTCCTTTGCTCCGGTTTTCCCCACTCCATCCTGTCTGTGTTGTGCTGCTTAAACTATACTCTTCACAAGTTACAGCTACAGTACAGCACGTCTTCCCCGGCCAATATGGCCGTCACAGTCTACATGTAACCCCCCCCCCCCCCCCCCAACATGGTCAGGTCGTCCACAGTAATTGACGATGCAGTCTGCTGTTAGTAATGTACAGTCAGACAACCCTGAACTGAAAGCCACGCTTGACACGAAACAGAAAACTTTCAGGTGTTCCCAACTCAAAACTCTCACTCGTTGGCGTGATGCTTTGGCTCTTCGCTACCTGAATGACCCTGTCCCCTGACTCTCCGTTCAATATTGTATGGGAAGACAGGGATGATGGCAATAACGTTGTTAAAGTACCGCTGTGCTGTGAAGAGGTTTCGAAATACAATTTAGCAAAAACATTTGTTCAGATTTACAAACATGACACGGAAAAATGTCTTACTATAACACTCTACTTCCTCAAAAAAAAAACAAGGAAAAAAGGGTGCTGGCTCATGCTTAGTCCAGGGGTTTAAGTGCGACGCATGGGCAAAGACTGAATTCAAAATACTGTGTGCCATTGTGGGCAAACTCCAGGACTCTGGTATGGATGCCAGCCATGTGTGGGACGAGCACAGGGCGCTGGGCTACATCACCGAGGACGATGCCAACAGTGATCAACAGGACAACGCAGGAACTCAGTGTGAAGGTCCCGTATCACTGAACTCCTTGCAGATACAGCCAGCCACCACGTCATCATCCCTGTGACATGGAGTCCGCATCACTGTGTGATTCACAGTCCTGTGAGGTCAACAGTGATGTCACAGAGACTGCCAATGACACTGACCCCACTACCCCAGAGATAACAACCACCAGTGACACACAACCACCAGTGACACTGACCCCACTACCCCAGAGATAACAACTACCAGTGACACTGACCCCACTACCCCAGAGATAACAACTACCCCAGTGACACTGACCACACTATCCCAAAGATAACAACTACTAATGACACTGACCCCACTACCCCAGAGATAACAACTACCAGTGACGCTGACCCAAATACCCCTGAGACAAGAACGACTACTAGTGACACTGACCCCACTACCCCAGAGATAAACACAGTTACCAGTGACACTGATCTCACTACCCCAGAGATAAGAACAATTACCAGTGACACTGACCACACTATCCCGGAGATCAGAACAACTACTAGTCAGACTGACACAACCACTACAGAGGGGACCACTTCTACTGACAACACAGACCCCACCACCAATGCCAGTACAAGCACAGAAGCTATGAATTGCATCCAGTGTTCTCTTTCTTTCACTGCATCTGTCTGTATATCTTGCATCAAAAGCCTTGATGCAGATATTAAAACTCAGATTGACAACAAACTGAGGATCTTAAAAGGCGATGCAGGAGAAAATTGACAGTCTGCAAGATGAGTGCAACACACTACGCAAATCAGCTGAAAGAACAAACAAAGCTGATTGACAGTGTGTCTGACCGTCAAAAGCACCTCTTGAAATCAGCTCGTGACTATCAACACCATACCACGTCCACTGTAAAGTCATCAAAAAAAGTCAACGCAGCCAGAACGAAAACAACTGGAACAATCTAGCGACGTGGGTACTAAGCATAGTGGTGTTACGGCTGACAAAGAACAGACTGTCACACTCACGCTGTGACCGACTCCGTCACTGTCACCACCAACAAACCAGCCTTTGACAGACAGCAGCAGACTGACTCCACCCCTGTCATAGGTAATACCACAGCAGTCTCTGACCGACAGCTCGGTCAAACTACCCCAAAGTTCAGGATCCGTCTTCCCCCGAAAAGGCAAAATTGTCAACTTCATTGTGGGGGATTCTAACCTTCAGTATATTGACCGACAGAGACTGGACAGGACGGGGCTCACCCATGTACGCACAATGCCTGGGGCGAAGGTGACTGACGTCACTGCTGCCCTCAGAGATTGTGCAGTACGAGAGGATGTGCAGCGGGTGGCATTGCATGTGGGGGGGAAACGACCTTCACAGACACTACTCTGTAGACACGCTACAGCAGGACTTTGGTCACCTTCTGGGACAGGTGAAAGAGTTTTTTTCCTGCTGCCAAAAATTGCTGTCTCTGCACTTTCCTAGAAAACCTATTCCTTTGAAATTCATCAATTTGATGAATAGGGAACTGCATGTCCTGTGTGCAGAAAACAAATGCATGTTTTTTGTTTGAAACAAATTTCGTTGACCAAAATCTTAGGATCGTTCAAAACTATTTCACATCGGATGGTATTCACCTGTCTGCCAGTGGCTTATCGCTCTGGTTACGGCAAATCATTCAGTTTCTGGCACTCCGTGTGAACCGGCCTCCACGGAATACGGGTAATGGGGCAAACCCAGAGCTATTTCAGGAACGGCCCATTGCAAACAAACCATACCAGACCACAATCTCCAAAACTTAAAAGAAAAACCAAGTCAAGCAGCCTGTCCCTATTGAGTTCTGTCGGAGTGTGCAGCCCACGTACCCCCAGTCAGTAAGAAATAGTCCTGATTCCTGTCCTACAAATTTTTACCCCCAGAGACAGTTCAACGTAGTTCAAACAATCACTTGGACAATGCTCCTGAAAGTGTCCACCAGAAATCCAGTTCCTCTTCTTCTAATGAAACCTTTCCCCGCCATGCAATGCCACCCATGCCGTACTTTAACAGACCTCCCATTACATCAATGCCGATGTTCCCCCCCCCATGTGGCCTTTCTCCCCCCCTTCCCTCCCCTGCCTTTCAATCCTTGGACACAAATGCATCCTTATCTTCCCTCTCCCCCTGCTTAACAGAAATTCCGGTATCTGGAATTCAGATAACAGCTTACTGCCTCGCCTTCCAAGCGCAGGCCCTGAGCCCTTGCCTACCCTTCCTCCCTAACCTTCCTCCCGCCCCCAAATTTACCCATCCCCAGCCGCTCAGCTCCACCCCCCCCCCCCTCCCCCCCCCAGCCGTGTCTTCTTTCCCCTCCTGCTTGCTCCGTCTCACCTCCACCTTCCCACCACGCGCTGACTCCTCCCTCCCTACCCCCCCCCCCCCCCCCCCCAACCCTGTGAGTCTTGTTACCCCCCTGTATTGCTTAGTTACTGTGGATGACTGTACTACTGTGACCCGGACAGCTTGAAAGCGACATTTTTCTTGGTTGGTCATACTTTCCTGAATATTGTTATCATACACATACTTGGATTGTCCTTTGGACTGAACTTCATTGCCCTGCTTTTTGGACTTTGTGTGTTCTTGGATATTTTATAATTGCTGATTTTTATATTTTTTAATTGTTGTTGTAACAGTATATCTATTTTGTTTTATTGCACAGGGACTTTGCTCTAGAATTAATACAATGGACCATTGTAATGTAATTAATACTGATACTGGATTACGCCTTGGGTCACCTAAATGTTTATCATCTACCAAATAAGATTCATGATATCTGTTTTCTCCTAAACGAATCCCCTTCTATTCATATGCTTGGTCTTAGTGAAACTCGCCTTGACTCCCGTTTCACTGATACAGCTTTATCCATAACTAACTATAACTTTGTCCGACGCGATGCAAATCACTCTGGTGAAACAGGACTTTGGAATATACATTCATCAAAGCATCAAAGCATCGCTCACTGTACAAAAAGGCGGCATGACCTTGAGCCTGATAATGTTGAATGCATGTGGCTGCAGGTAAAAACCTCCAACTCAGCCCCTCTTCTAGTTGGATATATGTATAGGAATCCCGCTGCCACCTTCCTCTCTGGTATGACAACTTTGTACGCATGATGGATGAGGTATATAAGAGCTATCCAAATGTCATTCTTCTCGGTGATTTTAACATTGATCTGTTAAAAACGGCAGCCTGCCTGGGATGCGACCACCACACTCTTTGGCTTGCATCAGCTTATTCATAATCCAACTAGAATCGCAAAGACATCTTCTACATTGCTGGATCATATCTACACGAACAACAAAGCCATGGTATCCAATATAACTGTGGGCAACAAAAGCATAAGCGACCACTGTCTCATTTTGTGCACTTGGTCTTGTAAACTTCCAAAGCAACAGAATAAAGGCCACACAACCATTTCAATTCGCTGCTTCAAAAATTTCAGCAAGGATGATTTTTTTCCTCGACTTAAGCTTAGCTCCTTTCTACAGTGTACTCAATTACACAGATCCAAATGAAGCGTATAATACCTGGTATAATATATCTTTCTCTCAATCGTTGATAAACATGCTCCACTTAGAAGAAAAAGGGTAAAACACAGAGTACTTCCCAGCTGGCTGACAAAAGACATTATTATAGAAATGGCACTAAGGGATGCACTTAAAACCGCAAAAAAAAAAGAGAGATGAATATAAAAAGCAGAGAAACAGAGTATCAGATCTAGTTAAAAAATCAAAATCTGAGCATTTCAGGAAACTGATAAACGCAAACAGGGATACAGCATCACATGGCGTGCTGTTAATGAAATAACTGACAAAGTCAAAAAAAAAAAAATCAGATAATACTGCGACTATGTGGTCTGCTAACACTTTCAACAATCATTTCCTTCATTTAACCGAATCAGTACAGACAGCTGCCAATGTTACATGTTTTAATCGATATGAGACTCCAGCTTTTCTCCAATCGTTTTGCCAAGAACGATTAAATACAAGAGATTCATTTAGCATCCCCTTGCTTGCTATTAATGAAGTTGGTTCCTTAATTTCAAAACTTAAAAATAAAAAAAAATGGGTCCAGATAACTTAAATGCTTCTATACTCAAGCTTGCTCTACCTTACATTGTTGATACCCTTACGTATGTTTATAATTTGCATTGATCAGAATGTCTTCCCATGTGGTCTAAAGGCTGCAAAAGTCATTCCCTTACCCAAATCAAGAGATCTCACTGATTTAAACAATTTTAGGCCAATATCTCTTTTATCCGTTGTATCGAAACCTATTGAGATGCATGTTCACAAACACCTAACTAAACATATGGAACATCACAAACTGTTCCACCCATTTCAGTCAGGCTTTCGTCGAAATCACTCATGCCACACGGCCCTTGACACGCCTCTGTGATACATGGCTATCAGCCATCAACGAAAGAAAACTCACTGGAACTGTTTTTCTCGATTTTAAGAAAGCCTTTGATCTAGTAGACCACAACATATTATTAAAAAAAAAAAATTACTGCATATGTTCAAAATCCGGCAGTAGTCACCTTCTTTCAGTCATATCTTGAAAAATAGGACCCAGCGTGTTTACTTAAACGGTACTTATTCTTCTGAAGGAATAGTGAGCTGTGGTGTTCCGCAAGGCTCTGTCCTCGGACCTCTTCTCTTCTGTATTTTCATAAATGACCTACCGATGCACATATCTCACAATGATGTCATCTGTGATCTGTTCGCGCTGACGATAGCTCTCTTCACTGTAGTGATACAAACATCATATCTGTACAAATATCGTTACAACAAAGTATAACGGATGTCTTAGAATGGTGCAACCAAAACCGAATGGTCCTTAATCCGCACAAAACAAAATGTATGGTCCTAACATCGAGACAGAAACATCAACGACAGCATCTTATGTTGAGCCTAAAAATGAATGAAACCTTGATCGAGCAGGTTACCGAATCGTGTCTTAGGCGTGATCATCGATGAGAATTTTAAATGGCAATCAATCACATATAAATCATGTTTGCAAACAGTTGGCTCGCAATTTGTTTTTACTCCATAAACTCAGTTATTATGTTGAACCCCACACATCCGGAAATTATTTTTTGAAGCCCATTGCCTTTCTCACATCAACTATGCGTCCACTGTCTGGAGTGGTGCCGGGTGAACATCACATAAAAAAGATCAACTCTATGTATAGACGGGGAATTAAGCTGATTCTTCCCGACAAGTCAAGTCTCTCTCGACCACGAGCAAATTCGCAAAACTAATGATGTTACCACTGCAGAGCCAACTGACCTATAATAAAGCAGTACTAATGTTTAAAGTCCATGCAAACATGGCGCCAACATATCTTGCTGAGTTTATCCAAATGGCAACAATGCGATATGATGATTCAAATAATTACATTTTACCACGTGTCCGCATTGATTTGTTCAAATCTAGTTTTGCATTTTTTGGTCCATCTGTGTGGAACTCTCTTCCTCCGTCTGCCAAAACATGTCAATCACTGCCGTCCTTCAAATCAGCAATACTTAAACATTTACTTTACTTGAACAATAAATCTAACCTTTTGACCATAGCCTCAACGCCCTACTTTTATGCTTGCCTCTGTATTAGCTAATGAAAATGTGCGTGTGCGTGTGTGTGCGTGCGTGCGTGTGTGTGTGTGTGGTGTGGTGTGTGTGGGTGTGGGTGTGTGTGGAGTGCGCGTGTGTGTGTGTGTGGTGTGTGTGTGCATGCGTGCATGTGAAACGCGCACGCGTACGTGTCTGATTGTGTTTGTGTTTTTTTTTTTTTTTTTTTTTTTTTCTCATTATTATTATTATTATTATTACTATTGTTATTGTATTATTATAATGTTGCTATATTCTTCATTGTTTCTGCCATTATTAATATGTGCAGTTTGTCTAGTTGAATGTTGTAGAATAGCAAGGACAGATTGGAAGAATAAACTGACCATGAAATTTCGGGTTTGATATCAGCTTCCGTGGATGTCCGGGTTCTGTAATACCTCTCTCTCATATGTCTCCTGTTCCCCCCGGCGTTCTCTCATCCTGCTCCTCCCTGTTATGGATGGCGTGCTTGGTGCGTGTGTGTCTGTGTGTCTGACTCTCCCAGAAATATGGATGCATGCTCGCGCTTTCCTACCACACACACACACACACACATTCAACCGCACATAGCCAGGCAACACAACCGCAATTCTTTTATTTTTTTTTTTTGTGCTGCCTGGGCCATCGAACACATACAACACATGATCATCAATAAACACAAATAATACACATGGAGCACACCCAACTATGGGTGTACAATATTAATACACAGATATAGTTACATATGAGGCGCGCACGCCAACAGTCTGTCACAGGCACTGTCCGGCCTAAGGGGACACAATCTGTAAGTAGGGGTAGACGCAGGTGACGAACAAAGTCGACGCGACGACACCGCGACTGTCAGTAGGGGTAGTGAGTGACGACGGAACGATGCAGTGACGCCTCTGTCCACAAGGAAGCAACCACTTCCTACATCCAAAAACTATCATTTAGCCGGATCATACTAAAGTAGCTCTCTGCTACTTTTGAGGCACCAGCCTCCACTTCCCAAAGCTGTGGCTCTGTTACTGTACAGCAACACGGGTCTCAACACACAGGAACGACGCTGACGCTGCTGGTCGTTGTTCTGTCTAGGCTGGACCAGCGCAGGGCACAGCTGGCGAACAGGACTTTGGGTCTCGAACCTGAGGCGAAGACCTCTCACAGAAGAGGCGCTGGCTCAGCTGGCTTGTCGGGTCGATACTGGCATGCACCGGCCTCTCGCACACCCCGGCACGGTGGAGAAGGGGACACACAACAGGCCCTGGACCCGAGGTAGGACAGCCAGTTCCCAGTTACCAGGGACACACTCAACCTGGGGAACTGAGAAAACTACTTTGACTATCAAGCCTACTATCCATAGTCGTTTAATCACATTCACAATCAATAATGGCTTCCTATTTTTATCGTACACATAGCGCTTTATTTACAGCCAAAAATCGACAAGGTTTCAATTAAAAGAGACACTTTACTTCTTTCAAAATCAATATCACAAAAGTTCAACACGATGCGACGTCATCTTTCCTCAAAAACCATAACCTTCGCGTTAGCGAGGAAAGCCTACCATACAGACCTTCACATGAGCGATAGTATAATTAGTGTATCATTACCTTCTCTCATCTAGTTCATGACAAAAGGTTTTGGTCATTACATAAGATCATAACATAATGTTTTAACATTTTACAAGATCACTACCTCTCAAGAGCAAACGTTTTCATTCAACTTTCTTTTTTTTTTTCACTTTTATCAAAAGCAATTATTCCCCATTATCGATATCCATTTTACATACATGACACAATCTTTGCACATTCTTGTTTACACACCAACAGATGTTCACTATACATCACATAACATAACATAGCATAAGCTGGCTTTAAATAACTCTCAACATGCTGTCCATACATTCCCATTTCTCATAAGTAAACATCTATCAAAACAATTTAACTGTAGGAATGATTTCCATACACTTCAATCCATCAATAACAAATACATAAGAGAAAGTTTATTCATCACTGGTATCCATCAGCAATACATACATATGAGAAACCTTTCCATCTAGCTCCCCACATCGGAAATCTAGAAGTATTTCCGTGTGGCATCCTACAGTATAAATCAAAGAAACATAAACACACGACAGTTTCCAATGCTCATCTCCGGGGCTCACCATCGTAACCCTCTAGCAAAGAATAAACAACTTTGTTTTTATCCCTTTTTGAAACAATAATAAAGCATAAGCCATGTCCTATTTCGATCACAGCAGGCCTCCTCTTCTTTCTATCCGACGGAGGTTAAACGATAATTTACTCCTACACCGTAGCAAATTAAAAGCAAAGCAAAGCCATGAATGTTTTCTCTCTTTTCTTTTTAAAACACAAAACCTTCACTGGCGCTGAGGAAGTCACAAACGCCTAACCGTGGGGAGAAACGAGTTCGATTTAGACTGTCAATTTGTTTACTAAATGAACGTACTAGCAGTCACAACAACTAAACTGACGTACCTAGCTGTCACAACAACTAAACTGACGTACCTAGCTGTCATAACAACTAAACGGACGTACCTAGCTGTCACAACAACTAAACGGACGTACCTAGCTGTCACAACAACTAAACTGACGTACCTAGCTGTCACAACAACTAAACTGAGTCCCTCGTCGGCTGTACTGGGTAGGTGAACCAGCCGGAATTTCTTCGGAGACTGGTTGGCAACCCGCGCTCACTCGGCTTATACGGTGTACAGGTGACCGCCAGTTAACCAACCTAACCAGCCGTTTTTTTTTTTTAGCGGAATTATTGCAAAAACTGTGATCGGACAAAAAACGGTCTGTCACACTCCCCCTTCCCATCTTGAGTGAATAACGACTTTATAGCTAAACATGAGTACTCTGTCCGCGACTCTGTGCGTGTCCGTATTTGTGCCTGTTCAACAGTGCCAGTCTGTGTAATTGACTGTTTCTGTCTCGATGCCTGTCTCTTTTGATGTCTGTATTTGTACCTGTTCAACAGTGCCAGTCTGTGTAATTGACTGTTTCTGTCTCGATGCCAATCTCTTTGATCATGAATGTAAAATACTGAGGTGTGTTGGAGATTTTGTTGCGGAAAAACTTCAGGAAAACAGATATAAATCGTAGTAGCAATATGTGCATTTAGAACACACACACACACACACACACACACACACACACACACACACACACACACACACACACACACACACACACACTGAACCAGTTTATTGTCTGATTAACCCATAGTTGTACT
Organism: Conus betulinus; assembly: GCA_016801955.1. NCBI lineage: Eukaryota > Metazoa > Mollusca > Gastropoda > Neogastropoda > Conidae > Conus > Conus betulinus. The sequence goes on along the minus strand of JADBJO010006453.1, from coordinate 54,577 downwards.
GACATTTAAGAAAACTTTATGAACAGAATGTCAACATTTTTCATTGAAAGAAAAGGAAACATATTTCTCTCTCTCTCTCTCTCTCTCTCTCTCTCTCTCTCTCTCTCTCTCTCTCTCTCTCTCTCTCTCTCCCTCAAGATCACATACAGCAACCCAGCATGTCACTGACAGACAGATCTTGAAACACATACATTGCAGTGAGAGGGCGACGCATCCCCCACTCCCCGGGGAAAAATCAGGGCATGAGGGGCAAAAGAGTCTTTCTTCTCTCCCCCCCCCCCCCCCCCCCTTCCCCTGGCTGCCCCTCAAGCGCCGTTTATTCATGGTGTAGCTAGACAAGCTGCTCAAGCGGTAGGCTACCTGATAGGTCCTGTGACGGCAGCAAATTCCTGACGAGTCCGATCCAGCGGACGAAAGACCTCGAAGCAGGCATTATGAATAGTTCTGCCTTCTAGATGGGCTACGATGGTCTGCTTGTGAGGGACTTTATATTTATTACATATTTACTTGATTTTTCATTCTCATTCTTTATCTTCCTCCCCATCCCCCTCTCGCGACCTTTTTTTCCCCTTTGAATCTTTGCCAAGCCATTAATGTAATGATGGAGGACTTGTAAGCCTGCACTTGCTTTTCCCCTTTACTAAACTGTTCAACATACCTCCGAAAGGATTGGACAGAGGCCTAGTTCAGTTGTTTCCCTTTGTCTTGACGTCATAGACTGACGGCTCTTACTGACAAAATAAAACCTAGCGGCGTTCAACGATGACGACCCAGGAGATGCTCAACCCTACTGACATTGCAGACTGTAGCCTGCATGCTTCCAGAGCACAACAGACAATAGGAACTGGCACCAAACACCACCTGTGACTGTGTCATGGTCTTTTTTGTAAAGCAGCAAGGATGAGGAGAAGGGGAGAGCGAGAGGTGGGGATAATGGGTCCCAGGGGCCATGTTATCTTCCGAGAGAGGCCTCAAATGCAGCTTAAAGTGAAATTACATGACGTTCAGCGTCTGACCAGAGTGTTGTCCCTAGACACCACCGGTACCTCAACACACGACCACATGGATATGGGCCCAGTAGGAACAATCCCTGTACCCACTCCTCCATTGAAACGAACTGCCTCTTTATCAAATGGCTACTTTAAATTATCATTCTGTCTTTTACCGCCTTCACAGGAAAGAACCGTCTTCTTTCTCTGGAACTCTTGCCTCACCATCCTCCTCCCCCCCCTCCTCCCCCCATCCCCATCCACTCTCCCCTTTCCGATTCGCCCCTCCCCATGTTCCTTCATCCTTGTTTGCTCCTCTCTGAAGTCTGACATCCGATGGTAATGTAATACCGGGACAGTGTTTGAGCGTCTGAATGCGAGAAGATTTCAACCGCATGATTCAATTTGTATCGCGATTTCTGTCTTCCTAATTGTATCTGATGGAAATACTACGCACGATCCCTTCTCCTCCCACGCCCCTAACCGACACCCCTCCCCCTTTCCCATCCCTCCCACCTACCCATCCACCACCAAGTTTCAAACCTCTCCTCCCTCCCACAACGCTCACCCTCCTCCTTGCCTCACTGTTAACTTACTCCCATGTCCACCTCTCTCTCTCTCTCTCTCTCTCTCTCGATCTCTCTATCGCACGTGCAAGATGGCGACGAAGGTGGACGCGCTTGTGAGAGCTCTGTCAACAAATGGATTTTTACACTGACTGAGTGAAATTTGTGTGTGTTACATCTGGCAGGTGGGTGCCGGCAAGTTCGATAACATTCATCATGATTGAAATTGGCGTTTGGAGAACAAGAATTGGCTCCTTTTGCCATTTTTTGTCTTTCAAGTAGGTTAAAACAGAAGAAAAATCAGAGTTGATGATGCGCGTGCACAAACTCGAGGTGCACGATGTGTTGTTATGGTATGCCTGCCTGTGCCTTCTTGTGGCCATTGGACACTGTGTGTGTGACACGCTAGCATGTGCTATGCTGACCCCTTCTGCATGAGTAGCCACCGCTGTCGCCAACTGAATGTTTGTTGTCATACTGTTCTGAACTAGGCAGGCCAGGTGTTGCCACCACGGATCTCTGCTCGTCACTGATTGTGTCAGTGGCAGGCACGTGTTGCGTGATGGTGGTGACAGTGAACAGTGCGTTTGCTTTGCGGCGTGTGTTGCTCTCAAATGATGTTCAGAAAAATCCTGGACCATCCACAAAACAAGACACAAGCCAGCAAACATTTATGGAACAGCTCGAGTCCAATCTCGACAGCAGGTTGTCAAAGATGGTCGAAACACTGCAACAATCATTTGATCATAAATCAGCACAGCGTCTCCAAGCAGTGAACTTGCCAAGCTGAGACAATGAAAAACATCGAAAGAAATCAAGAAGAGATGAAGTCAATTATCAGTGTGTTTGCTCATGATATTGCTGAATTACGAGACTCGGTGAACGCTAACACAACCAGCATCAACAATATGGAGAGGCAACAGGAAGAGCTTCACAGATCTGTTGATGACTTGCAAGATGAAATTGACCGACTCGATAGCTTTTCCAGGCGCAACAATGTAAAAATGGCATTCCTGAGGGGGGCAAATACGAATGTTGTGAGAGTGTCATCCAGGAAACATTGTCCAGTTATTTGCCTGACATGAACTGGAAGACCGATGTGATCGAACGTGCACATAGATTGGGCAGGCAGAATCAAAAAAAGCACCACACCTCGCCCCATCATCGATGCATCGCCAAATTCCAGAGATGGGGAGATCTGATGAATGTGATGAAGGCCCATTCTGCCAGGGACAAGATGAAAGAGGATGGCATTCGTGTTGCTCAGGACTTGACAAAACGGCAGTCAGCCAAGCTGAAAGAGCTGTGAGAGCAAGGCAAAGCTGGTTATTACACCAACGGCAAGCTGAAGGTCATCGATCACCCCCGATCCATCCCTGATCGCGATCGGAAACAAAGAAGGGAAGAGAACGCCACCCCGCTCAGGATGCCACGCCCCCCATCAACACGACAGAAGGTCACAAGCAGCCAATGGGAAACGCAGGAAAAACGAATGACGTCAGAGACTGCCCTGTGCCCACGGCCCATACACCTACTGATAAACTGTTAATACAAGGCGCACAGCGAGCCAGCAGCAAACCCAAAACTCGCTCAGTCGTGACCAGTGAGAGACAGGCCAACCTGTTAGAGACTTGGGGAGCGGCGCGTGATTGCACGGGAAATACGGTTCAGAATAGTGAATAGGGAAGTGGCCGAGGCCTGCAACGCGGCACAACTATACTACATACAGCTGACACAAACACTCACAGGCCCATGCACGGACAAGACAGACTGGGTGAATCAAACAATGTAACTATCACAGATACAAACAAAGAACAAAACACACAACACGCCATCCAGAAACAGAATTGTTTTCTCTCTTTCTTTTCTTATTTGGAACATTGAAGGCTGATAAACAAGCTATCTGATCATGATTTTATTTATTACATTAAGTTGTTTGATGTTTGTTGTTTGATGGAGACTTTTACTTTCCCTCCATTTGATTTCAGTATTCACTTTCATGACTATTTTGTACTGCATTCGCCAGCTGTTAAACTGGCCAGGATGGGTAGAGGTTCAGGAGGAACAATGATTTTAGTTAAAAATTCCTTAAAGCAATTTGTATCTGAAGTTAACACACGATGATAACATGTTATGTGTTCGTTTGTGTAAATCATTTTTTGGTTGTGAAAAAGATGTTGTGTACATCATTTTTTGGGTTGTGAAAAAGATGTTTTTTATTTATTGGAATGTATAATCACCCTGTTGGCAGTCCCTACTACAGAGAAAAAGATTATGATTGTGCCATTGAAGAACTTGAACAGTTTGTGTTATCTCTCAGTGAAAAGGATGAAGATGTACACATAATCATTGCTGGCGATATGAACGCTAGAATTGGAAAACTGGTGTCTGGAATGCGACGATGTTTCTTTTGATTATGGTAGGCCTTTTGTTCAGGACGATTTATTTAAAAGAAGATCAGAAGACCTAAATGAAAATGGCTTTGGTAGACGTCTAAAAGAATTTTGTACAGCTCTCCAAATTGTACAATTGAATGGTTTAATTCAAAAAGGTTTTGATGGTTCTTATACAATAATTTCAGATAATGGTGATAGTGTCATCGATTATTATTTTTGTTCCTCTGATATTTTGTCCTTGATAAACAGTTTAAACGTTTCTACACGTATGGAATCTAAGCACATGCCATTCGAACTCTGCGTAAAAAGAGACATTCCCCAAGAATTCACAGTAGAGGACACTGGCGAGTTTAGTAGTAAACTTAAATGGGACCCTACCAAAGAGCATGTTTTTCGTGCAAATGTATCGTCCCTTGATTCTCTGAACGCCCTGGAAGAGGCAAACACACTGCTAGATTCTGAAAATATCGATTTAGCTTTGAGAAGATTTTCAGACGTTTTAATCCAAGCAGGCGACTGTATGCGACGCACAACAATGATAAGAGGCAAAAAATTTGAAACGTAAAAAGAATTGGTACGATCGGGAGTGTGACTCACAAAAACGTAATGTGATACGTGCACTTGGACGTTATAGGCGCACGAAAAGGGTGAACATAAACAAAAATCTTAGACGGGAACGAACTCAGTGCAAAAATGTGCTTAAGGAAAAAAAAGGAAAACTTATTATGATAATATAAGAGAAACATTAATGAAAGATAGATTTGATGGTCGCAGATTTTGGTCGCATGCGCGCAATGTCAGAAGTAAACCGCGTCAAGCGCCTTCTATAGAAATAGGACAGTGGAAAGATCATTTTGAACGAATACTAGGACAGGTAAGTGATCATAGCAGTGATGAAGCTAATGTTACCTCAAATGACGAAGAAGGCATTTTCATACCAGTTCTGGATGCACAAATTACAGCAGATGAAGTTAAAAGAGCTATCTGTAAGCTGAAGTGTGGGAAATCCTCAGGAATTGACGAGATTTGTCCAGAATTTTTGAAATCAATAGAAGGTCTTGTTACTCCTTTTTTTAACGAAATTGTTTAATAAATTATACAACTACGGCTACTTTCCTGAAGACTGGACTCGATCAATCGTAATCCCCTTGTTTAAGAAAGGTGATCCTACCATTCTCGATAATTATCGCGGAATATCAGTTTTAAGTATAATTAGTAAGGTTTTTAACAAGCATTCTAAATATTCGCGTTTACAGCTGGGCCGAAAGTGAGGAGAAAATATGTGAAGAACAGGCAGGATTCCGGAAAAAAAAAACTACTCCACAATTGATCACATTTTTACATTAGTAACTGTGATACGCGATACCTTAAACCATGGAATTAAAGGCAAACTATATGTGGCTTTTATAGACTATATGAAAGCGTTCGATACCGTTGATAGAGACCACTTGTGGAAAATACTAACAAAAATTAAAACTTCAACCAAAATGCTACATATGCTCCAGGGCATATACTCTTCAGTACAGGCTTGCGTGAGGTGGGGCGCTTCTTTGTCAGACTTTTTCGTATGTCCAGGCGGTTTAAAACAAGGTTGTGTATTATCCCCAGTTATTTTTTTCATTATTAATATCAGATGTTGCAGAAGAGGTGACTGCAAAAGGAAAACACGGTTTTCAATTTTTACCAAGTCTGTGAGAATTTTTTTTTCCTTTTGTTCGCAGATGACATTGGCTTAATGTCCTTAACTCCTGTTGGGTTGCAAAATCAACTAGATAATCTGGCCAGAGCCTCAGACAGATTAGGATTAACTGTTAACTTAGATAAAACAAAATTATTGTATTCAGAAAGGGTGGTCATCTCCCACGCACAGAAAAATGGTTCTTCAAGGGGACAGAAGTAGAAATCGTAGATAGCTATAGATATTTAGGTTTCACTCTTACAACTAAATTGTCCTTCGTTTCTGCTTTAGAAGGAGTAGCTAGAAGAGCCAAAGCTAAAGTTGTGGACATTATGAAAACCATGTGGAGCTTAGGAGGTATGAATGTTACGTTGTTTTTTTTCGGCTTTTCGATGCACACGTCAAACCTATATGCTGTTATACGCTTCTGAAATATGGGGGACAACACAATTTAAAATAATAGAATCTGTACATCTCTTTGCTTGTAAAAAAAAACTTTGAATGTGAACCTTAGAACCCCAAACACAATGGTATATGGCGAGACAGGAAGATACCCTCTATACATAGATAGCACCATCAGTAGTCTGCGTTATTGGTTTTTAGTACAAAAGATGACTCTTAGTCGTTTACCGCATCAAGCCCTCGTCATGCAGTATAATTCAGTGTCCCGTTCTAACAGCGGAGGACATTCACAATATCCTAACTGGTCTATTTCAATAAAATCATGCCTTGATCGATATGGCTTTCCAGAGGTTTGGTTAAATGGAGGAGTAGGAAACGAAAGACAGTTTTTAAGAATATTCAGACAGAGAATGATAGACTGTTTTCAACAAGAGTGGGTAGCTGAAATAAATGAAAGTGATAGATTAATTTTTATAGAATCTTCAAATCATCTTTAGTGTGTTTTTTCAGTCATAACGATAAACAAATTCAAAACAGGATTTACAAAATTTAGGCTTGGTATCAATGAATTGCAGATTAATAAACGTTTTGGCTCAAATATTTCAATTAAATGTCCATTTTGTGATAATACTGAAACTGAAATACATTTTCTATTTTACTGTGCGGAATATAAAGAAGTTAGAGAAAAGTACGTAGCTAAATATTTTTATATCAACTCTTCAGACGAAGGACTGTGTACGTTTTTATTGAGTAATGAAAATACCCAAGTACTCAGAGATGTGGGGATGTATATTTTTTTATTCATTGAAGCATAGAGAAGAACGTATGTTAGCCAACAGCTAGTCCTTTTCACTATGTAGAGTCATGCGTTTGTTGTTCTTTTTGCATGATGCCATA
>JADBJO010006453.1:40202-46605 GCA_016801955.1 Conus betulinus | reverse complement strand
TTGCAGTCATTGCAGCACCAAGCTGCTCTGTAAGTTGCTGGGATGGTGCTCGGTTACTTATCCTTGGAATTTATTACTCAATTTTATATATATTTATATATATATATATTTATATATATATATATATATAATTGAGTAATAAATTGGGTTATTGAACAGCAGAGCTGACCACTCAGACTGTTCCATATCTTTTGATCTCCCCTGCATCCTTCAACGGATCCTCAAGCATAGGCTCAAAGATTGTCCCTTACATTTTATACTGTTTGTGTAATGTTTTTAGTTTTCAACAACGTTTTTTTCCTCTCCACACTTTCGTTTTGTTTAATTCTACTACCTTTCGCTGGCTGCTTTGGGGGTGCTGTTGGATTCTTTTTCGAACCCTTGGCAGTCGGAACACCACAGAATTATGGACTGTGATGTGTCTCTATCTGACGCCAAGTGCACAGACTCGATCAGCCGTGTCTCCCTGATGAGTCCGATTCAGCGAACGAAAGGCCTCGGAGCAGGCGATACATATAGATCTGCCTTTGAGAGAGATTGTGATAGTTTCCTCATGCAGATAGTGAAAGGGTTTTCATATTTATGATACACATTTTCCCATTTACTTTTTTTTTCTTTCAATTTCAAATCTTTGCCAAATTATTACTGTAATGATGGCAGAATTGTTAACCTGCACTTGTTTTCCCCCACTACTTAATTGTTCAGAATTATTATATATATATGTGTGTGTGTGTGAGTGTGTCTGTGCAGCGCATTTGAAAACATTGTTTGCCTGGACTTGTTTTTTTCATCACTGATTGTTTGTTCTGTTATGCAAAGTCTCTCTCTCTCTCTCTCTCTCTCTCTCTCTCTCTTCCCCCCCCCCCCCCCCCCTCTCTCTCTCTCTCTCTCTGCTTCACTGTGCCAAGGTTGGTCACACTTTTTGAGCTCTCTGGAAAGATGAAGATTTCTGCAGTTTATAGGCTGTGGATTGTTGTCATTCTTTGCAAGAAGGTGTATCAGTGACCAGTAAGTCCAGTGACATTATTATTTTTCATCGATCGAAAGTGACATTGTGTTAATTATAAAAAAGTGTTATCATATCTGATTAAGGAAGACAGCAAAATTGAGAACAGTTTTACTTTCTGCCTTCTAGTCCAGTTTAAGAAAAAGCCGATGCACGTGCGTTCACACAGCTGGACATCTCGATGGCGTTCTCACCCGAATGATGACCGAGGGTGTTTGAATGACCTGAGTACGGCACTGCTGACACACGTGCGAATGTATAGAATGACTCAGCTTTTTAAATTTGTTCCACAATGACTGACCAACAGCGGAATGATCAGCCACAGACGCCGGAAACGAGTCAATCATTGATTGACAAGAAATTGATACACACTGCCGACAAGATTCAGAAAACGTTTTTGGTGCGAAGAAGGCGAATTGATAGCATGGGGGAATGAACTCCTATTCCGCTACTCTGCCATCTCAGACCGTGCTGCTGAAGTGCAAGTGACGGACTATGATGAAAGTGACGAAATCCTGCCATTCCCAGCATTACGATGGATTGCTGACCTCCCACCTGAGCTGGCGAAAACGACTATACGCCTGTACTGGAAATCATCAAAGAGAATAACCGTCACTCTCTATTTCAAGACGACCCAGAAGTCCGGCTGTCTCTCTGCCAGGGGAGAGACTGTCACCACTGGGACCTGGAGGAGTGTGAGCAACTCAAACATTCAGTGTCAGCGTTCCTCACTGACGGAAACATCAGCAATTTCACCTCAACATTACTGCAGGTACCACTTACTTTCATCAGCCCTCTGGGCCCTTTATCCATGACAACACCCATGGTAGACCCACACGCCGTGTCAGCAGGAACAGAGGAGGAATGTGATCCACACCCACAGGATCCTATTCAAGCCACCCCAGTGTCTGTTACAGCAAATGACAGCCAAGAGATTCCGTCCTGTGTTTACCCTGGAGTTGTCCTGCTTCCCCCCCCCCCCCCCCCCCCACCCCCCCACAACAGAAGCACTTCCATCAGAAGCACCATCTCCAACTGAGCGCAAACTGACGTCAATCGTCACCACTCCGCAGTGAGAAACAAAAAACTCCGTAAACGAACCCTCTGTGTCACCCCTAAACACCTCAAAGTTTCTCCGATCCACCTTAAGACATATAAACTGAAATTCGTTGAATCAAAAGAAACTGTTGACGATTTAATAACATCACAGCAAGAATGAAGGACTTGCTAATGTCAATTATTGAAGATACAAAAACTGATTAAAAATAACTAAAAATTGCCATAAACACAAAAATCAGCCTTTTGTCTTCTAGAATTGAAGATCTGGAAGCAGAATTGTCTCAGACTACAGCATCTGTCGAATCTTTAAAGAGTGACAGCCAGTCACTCCGATCTCAGCTTGAAATCTACGATCTGAGTTGAAATGCCTGAAAGCAAGGCCTACTGTAGTCAGTACCGGCACGCAGTGTCAGAATGACGAACCAGCTTTGGCGCAAACTTCAGCTGAAGTGATCGGACCTTCGAAGTGTGAACAGTCAGCCTCGCTGACCTCTGAAACTGAACCTCATCCATCTCCGTCAGATCCTGGCATTACTCGGGAAAACACAGAGGCGTCCGAGTCAGCCCCAAAGGTCCAGAGCTGTGACACAGCCCTTGACGTGGCCAGTCTCTCATCAAGCTCCGCTGTAAGATCCGCGACCATCAGCGCCAAGCCTGCAGGTAGCAGACTCACAGAAGCCCCTAACGCTGATCCTCCGCCCTCTGATCTGAAAGCATCGCTTATGCAGTCTGTCAGCTGCCAGGACAAGTTCTCTTCAGAGGACCTGCCTATCAACTGCTCAGTTCCTGTCCGAAATAGGTTGGCGCCTCTCAGTGACGTGGCCTTGTGCGAGCAGACTACAGCTAATGATAATCATGGACTCACTGAAAGTATTAGGTACGACAGGAAAATCTTCTACCAGCTCTCATGATACAAGTCAAAAACGTTCTCCCTCTCCGAAGTGTTAAGTACTGTGTCTGTGAATGACCGAGATACGGCACTCTTGATTGGTGACTCTATCATCAAACACGTGGAGCCTAAAAGACTAGCTCTTCGCTCCTACAACCTTTTTAAACTGTGTATTCCTGGCATGGGCACTCCGGATTTAGAGCGCTGGCTTTCACAGCAATCACCAAACAACAAAATCAAAGCGCTAGTTGTACATGTAGGGATCAACAACTGCCCCTCAGGACAAGTTCTTACTGAACAATGGAAGAGAATGATTCAGTCATGTTGTGAGGTTTTCCCTTTTGCAAAGATCGCATTTAGTTCGATTATACCAGCCAAGGGCAGACACAACTTAAATAATTCCATCCTTCCTTCGAACTGTAATCTCAAAACTGCATGCAGCTCTAGTGGTATAACTTTCATTGATAATACTGATGCTTTTGTGGCTACGTCTGGTGCTCCCAGTCTGGCTATGTATCAGGACGTTATTCATCCTAGCTTTAAAGGGACAGCTCAACTGGCTGGCAACATCAAACGCACTTTCATTAACTGGCTCGTAGACACCTTCCCACCCCAGAAAAACTTCCGAGAAGCAGAACATGGTTTAACCAGTGGTCTGCAGCCGGGTGGCAACGTGAACAGCCGTACCATGGGAACAGACCGGCAAACGTCAGGTGCCCATAGGCCCTGATCATGGCAGTGCAGAGTCTGTTTATGGTGCGCCTACAACTCGGGTTGAATCAGGTGGCTATGATCCCCGAAATACCAACGCACACAATCCCAGTATCCGTAATTCCTATGACCCCCACTTTGATAATGATGCTGGCTGGCAACACAATTTCAGGCCAGCCCCTGCTCAGTACAGCGGTACGGAGTACAGGGCACCAACACAGAGTATTGCCTTCACTCAGCGACAACACAGCTCCGGTCGTGGTCCTGATCATGGACCCCTTTCCTCCCTCTCTGCAGTTCATGGCCCACTGCCCTCCCTTGATCAATCCCCGTACCCAGCACTCTGACATACCACCCTCTTATCCACCCCACCCTCTTCACGAGAGATCAGTTTATCCCAACCTGGAGGGGGGATCCAGTTCCCCGCATTGTGTCAAAGAAAACCCAGTGCTTTCCTATTTACCCCCAGAATCAAACATAGTACTGAATACACGGGCAGTTACTCCTCTCAAAATAATATTAATCAAACTTTACTTTACTTATAAAATGATGACTTCTCACATGTTAAGTCTTCAGCAGAACATTCAAAGATAAAATCATGCATAATTCAGGCCTCTAACCCTTTATGTCAGAACACATACGTCTATGTTTGCATGCTGGTATGTAAGTGTGGATATGTATGAGTGAGAACATCAGTGTGTTTATGCTGCAGATTTGCCGTACTCGTTGACATAATGCATTACATTTGCAACTTGAAGGCGGTTATTTTGATCTCGGTGTATACCTAAACACGTGGGTTTAGATTTGTAGATATTTTCAGAATATTTGATAGCATATTTTGTATCGTTTCTTTATTTTCTTGATCTGTTTACGTGCTTTATGCATCATTGCTTGCTTTTGTGGTAATTAATGGGGTTGCTATCTGATAACTTGATTTTCATTTGAGGTTTTTTTTTTTGTTATTGAATTTTTTTTCTTCATCTTCTTTTGTCTGAGTCTAATTGTGTCTTGCAACTGTGCTACCCATTTTTTTTGCGTTACATTGCCATCTTCCTTTTCGTGCATTCCTATTAAGATTCTCGGATTAGTTGCATACATTGCACGTGTTGCCATTTACGCTGGCTGAACCAGCTACTCGTTGTCCTTGAAGCTGCAACCTGTATCGTTTGGCTGTGATCACCACTCAGTCGTAATGCCCACAGTGACTGCGTGGCCTTCTAGGGACGGCCTCCGAGTAGGGTTTTTAAATATTAACCATGTTCTCAACTACTTAGATTAGATTTCTTCCATTATATATATAACTCAGGCCGACAGCTTCACGTATTTTGTTGTGCTGAATCACGTTTATCGAAGAATATATCTGATGCAGATGTGTCTATTCCAGGTTACAACACCGTGAGACTTGATCCCGTTCTACCATAACAAACTGGTTTAATCCTATAAATCAGTCAGTCTGTTACGTATAAACGTATCATGTCGTTTGAAAAGCACAACGTAGAATGTATATGGGCCGAAATCAATCTAAAAAGAAACAAGCCATCTTCATTGCATTCATTTACAGAAACCCCGCCGAACAATAGAATGGGTCAACAGATTTAATGATATGCTTGAAGATGTAACACTCAATGACAATGAAATCATCCTTCTCGGTGATATTAACATTGATCTTTTAAAGCCCAATCATCGATGGATCCAAACAGTTGAGAATTTGGACTTCATCAATTGATTGAAACGCCCACTAGAATTACTCCGCTTTCTGAAACACTGATTGATCACATTTACAGCAACCCACAACAAAACATTGTTGAAGTGTGTTCTCCACATTTGCGGCTGCAGTGATCACCTGCCTGTTTGCCTTACTTGGTTCAGGAAAGGCACAAAAATTCCCCAGCCTGGACACAAAGTTATTACCTACAGATCTTTTGCTAACTTTGATAAAGACGCGTTTCTTTTCGACTTAGCTCAGTCATCTTTACCAAACGTGTATCAGTTCACTGATCCTGATGAAGCATTTCAATTCTGGAACAAGTGATTTACTTGTGTCTATGACAAACATGCTCCCTTTATAACTAAAAGAGTAAAACATTCCCTCAAGCCTCCTTGGTTGACTGATGTCATCCAGGATGCGATGCGTGAGAGAGAGACATGCTGTTAAAAGCAAAACAATTTCAAGATTTCAAAAAACAACGAAATAAAGTTACGGCAATGTTACGTTCAGCGAAAAAAAAAATACTTCCGAGATCTTGTATTGGAAGGGGTTCTAATAATTCTAAGTCGATTTGGAAAGCTATTAACATTCTCACAAAAAAAGAAAGTCGATAAGATGTCTGCCTCTATTAAAGGGCTTTCAACTGATGATTAAATCAACATTTTTCTAATATATTTTCCTCAACCATAACAAATGATAGGTCCTCTTTAAATGATCTTGAGTTACTAAAAGAATTTTGTTATTCTCAAAATATAACATCGGACGCTGTCGTTCCTCCTATCACGGTGTTTGACGTTTGCGTTCATCTTACACATCTCAAGCAGATAGGCACACGTGGCCTTGATAATTTAGATGGTAAGATTCTTAAATCATGTGCTCCTATCATCACAGACTCTTTAACTTATTTGCACAATCTCTGCATTGACAAAAGCTATTTTCCTTATATTCTTAAGCAAGCCAAAATTGTTCCTATCTATAAATCTGGAGATGAAACTAATCCATCAAATTACAGACCTATTTCAATATTATC
>JADBJO010006453.1:22702-35202 GCA_016801955.1 Conus betulinus | reverse complement strand
AGTTAAAAGAGTCAATAAATTATCCAAGGTTGTTCTGGACGACAATCAGGTCAATTAACAGAAAGGCTATCATCTATAAAGAAATAACTTCACATCAGTGGTATGACCATTTTTCTAGCGTTTCCAACTCATTTGAGAATGAACATGATGGCACATATACAGAAGACGTTGAAGTCAGAGAAATGTCAGATGAATCTTTATTTACTGATCCCATAACAACAGAAGAAGTGAAATCGACTATTAGTCATCTCAAAAATGGGGAAAAGTGCTGGATCAGATAAAGTGATCAGTGAGATGTTAAAACATGTAGACAATTCTGTTCTAGAATTTTTGGTTTTATTGTTTAACAAATTATTTGATTGTGGGACATTTCCAAGAGAATGGTCAAAGTCAATCATCGCACCGATTTATAGAAAACGGAATTGCAAATAGCTCAGATAACTACAGAGGTGTATCATTTACAAGCGTAATTAGTAAAGTTTACACTCATATTTTGCACAAGAGCTTAACAAAGTGGGCAGAGAGAGAGGAGAAAGATAGTTGAAGAACAAGCAGGTTTTCAAGCAGGTTACAACACTATAGACCACATTTTTACTCTGTACGCATTGGTACAAAAGCTTCTCATGAAGAACGTGAAACTGTATGTTGCTTTTGTGGACTTTAAAAAGGTGATAGACCCGGTTAATAGAAGTGTGTTGTGGCATGTCCTAAGAAAAGCTGGTGTCAGTGGAAAATTGTTTATGGTGCTTCGTGGAATATACGAATCGGTCATCACTTGTGTAAGTGAAAAAAAAATGTTTATTCCGATTTCTTTTCGTGTTCACGTGGCGTAAAACAAGGCTGCTTTTGAGTCCACAGTTGTTTGCATTTTTGATAAATGAATTAGCCTTGAATTGTCAAGAAAAGGTTGGCATAGTGTACAGGTGATCCCTTGAGCTGTTGAATTATTCATGTTGTTGTTTGCTGACGATGTCATTTTAGTTTCTAGCACTGCTGTCGGTTTACAAAATCAGCTTGATGTATTAAAGTGTGAGGCAGAAACATTGCAATTAACGGTTAATTTAGATAAGACAAATATTATTTTCCGCATGGGTGGTTACTGGTCTAAAAGAGGAAAATTGTATTTTTCTAAAGCTGAAGTAACCGTAATCAATGCATACAAATATCTAGGGATGATTTTTACAAAGAGGTTAAGTTTAAATTCCGGATGGTCTGAAATGTATAGGAAAGGGGAAGAAGGAGTAATAGAGATCCTAAGAACTATGAAAAAATAAACGCAATTGATCCCACTTTATTTTCGAAGAAATTTGATACACAAATAGAACCTATGGTAATATACGCAGCAGAAATATGGAGACTTGAAGAAAATCTTCCGATGGAAAAAGTTCATACGTTTGCTATTAAACGGTTTCTAAACATTTCATTGCATTCATCAAATACAATGGCATATCGTGGTACTGGACGATATCCTCTGTACATTCGATCTTTCGGGAAATGCGTTAAATATTGGCTAAAACTTACCCAACTACCTACAAGCAGGTTATATTCAGATTCAGATTCAGAAAACTTTATTATCTCTCGTTAGAAGAGAAATTACATTCGTGACCGCTGCCCTAAAAGTTAAGACATACATATTTATAGTTACAAACGTGACACTGAAAATTACAATTACTTTCAAACAGTAAAAACACGCATATTATATGTTATTGCATCAATATGAGTTAGGAAGGCACATCTGGTTTGCTACTGTAAAGCGGGCCTCGGCTATAAACAGGTTTGGTGCAATATGGCTCGGTCAGGGGGTTGGCGATAAAAGAACATTCATGTTGGAATTTAAAGACCGTCTCATCTCATGTTATAAACAAAACTGGCATTCCAAGATGGAAGACAATATGAAACATTCCTGGTTCTATTCTTTTAAAAGTATCTTTCAGCCAGAAGCATTTCTGATTGTAGTTACTAATAAATGGCACAGGGATATGCTCGCCAGATTCAGAATTAGGACACTTGGGCTGAATGCAAACCAAAGATGGTTTTAATACTAAAGGCACTGTAGAAAGACTAGTGTGTAATGTGTACAGATGGTGTGAGAGAAAATGAGATCACTTTATATTTCATTGTACAGCTATATCAGAGAAAAATCTCAACTTTTCAACATCATTGCTGCAAAACATCATAATCTTTGTAGGGTGCTATCCTCGGACAATAGCATGATATCTCTTTTGGTTAAGTATGTTGCAGAGGCATCTAATTTCAGGAGATAAAAATGTTCAGTAACAACTACTAATGTTTGTTTTTTTAAATACCTTACAGTGTGATGACCTTATTCAGAAACGTTTTCGTTCTCTTCACTACTATGAATAATAGTGCGATGGACGTTCATGCTTCAAGTGGTCGAACAGAAATGATTTACTAAGGTGAATATAAATGCCTGTGAGCGGCACTTGTGCGAATGGTTATGTTGTTAAAAACTGCATAGTCATTTTGAATGTCATTTTGAATGATGAAAAAGTACGTAATTTTCTTTTTCTACTACCTAGTTTCAGTCGTAGCATTAATATTTACGTAATTAGCTACACTTTTTTTTTCGCACTATATTGTTTACGGCGCTGCAAATATTGATGTAAACCCCCTTGACATAAAGGGCTATATGCAGGCCATTGTCAATAAAATCTTATCAGATCTGATCTGATCTCTCTCTCCATCAGTGACTTGAGTTGAACGAGTTGACATAGGAATTATTTGCCTGCACCTGCTTTTCCTCACTGCTGACTTGCTCCATGACATGCATGAAATACTCTGTGTGTTGGTTGCAGGTGGCGCTGTGGACAGTCCCCAATGTTGCAGGTAGGTGAATGTCTGTTGGTCTCTATGATTACTGTGCTGTTGGGTTTTCATGGGGATAGGGATGTGACACCTCTGTGTGTGTGTGTGTGTGTGTGTGTGTGTGTGTGTGTGTGTGTGTGTGTGTGTGTGTGTTATTGTTGTTGTTTTGGTGGAGGTGGTGGGCCCGTTATGCTGTATAACAATGGAGCTTCAGCAATGAGAGAGACAGGAAAATGTTTCGCTCTGCCTGACAAACTCTGGTTTCCGTGTCCTGCAGAACAAAGAAAAGGTCACCATGGTACCCAGGAAGGACTGTGTGTGTGTGCGTGCGCGCGTGCGTGCGCGGTGTGTGTGTGTGTGTGTGTGTGTGTGTGTGTGTGTGTGTGTGTGTGTGTGTGTGTGTGTAATTGTAAATGTGTGTGTGTTTAAGTGTGTGTATGTTTGTTTGTGTGTGTGTGTGTGTGTGTGTGTGTGTGTGTGTGTGTGTGTGTGCGTGTGCGTGTGCGTGTGTGTGCGTGTGTGACAGTTTTCTCATATGTGCGAATAGATCAATAACATTCATTGTCGTTTTCCTAGCAAAAACACTTCTTTGGGCAAAATTAAGGAGACAAGGTAGAGAAGGGATATTTTCGCTCAGGTTCATTTATATTTGCCAACAGAGTCTGTGGTGTTGACTCTTCATAAAGCCATACATTTTTTTCATAATCCATGTGTTTTACAGGAAATGTTCCACCTGGCGGTTGTTCCGTTGAAGACTGTGAGACCAACACAGCATGTTCTGATCTTGAGATCTGTGAAGGTAACACTGACTTCTATAAGGATGGTGATAGCGTTTGGCACGTGAGTAGTATGTGGCATCTCCCTCCCTCTCTCTCTCTCTCTGTGTTGTGTGTGTGTGTGTGTGTGTGTGTGTGTGTGTGTGTGTGTGTGTGTGTGGTTGTGTGTTTGAGTACGTGTATGTTTGCGCGCGCAATAATAATCAGTGGCAGTTTACTCTCATAGTACTGGACTCAATCCTTTGGTACAAAGGAGCCACGGCCAAACAGTTTTCATTGTGTGAGTGTTCGTATCCAGGAATGACTCATTGACTGACAATTTTGTGGCTAGTGACACAATCGAACAAGTAAATTCTTGTCAACCTGACGACCTTGATTGATTGATTGATTAATTGATTGATTGACTAATTGATTGATTGATTACAATTCCACAGAGCGACATGGTAATCTAATTCTACAATGATAAGCAAACTATTCATAAAAGCACTAATGAGATGGGGGATGGCAAAACAGAAGGAAACTCACAAACAAACAAACAAAACTACAGAGAGAGAGGTCAGAGGAGGGTGGGGAAGAGAGAATGGTAGGTAGGGGGAGGAGGAAAAGGGATGGTAGACAGAGTGGGAGTGGGGATGAGCGATTTTAACGGAGTAGGTTTTATGTTTAGACGATTTATTCAAAGTATGGTTCACAGGAGACTTTGCGAATGGGCGCTAATCATTGTAATCGATGAATTTAATTACTGAGACATAGAATGTTTATGCAAATGTTCCTTGAAAGATTTTAAAGTAATCATGTTTTGTAGATTCGGTGGAAGTGAGTTCCAGACATATGGTCAAGAGTAAGCTAGGCTTGTTTTGTATAGATCAATGCGTGGGTTGGGGAAGAAGGAATTTCGTCGAGCCAGAAAAGCTGTTCGATCTTGTAAAAAGGGCATTTATATAACATGGCAGAGTATCTGTCAAGATTGTAAACATAAATGATGCCTTGTTGAATTCCAATTGCCTATTCAGAGGAAGAGTATGTTCAGCGACACAAAAGAAGAAGTAATTCTTGTCAATCTGACGACGTTGAGTGACTAAAGAACAAGTAAATTCTTGTCAATCTGACGACGTTGAGTGATACAAAAGAACAAGTAATTCTTGTCAGTCTGACGAAGTTGAGTGATACAAAAGAACAAGTAAATTCTTGTCAGTCTGACGAAGTTGAGTCAGTCTGACGAAGTTGAGTGACACAAAAGAACAAGTAAATTCTTGTCAGTCTGACGAAGTTGAGTCAATTTGACAAAGTTGAGTGACACAAAAGAACAAGTAAATTATTGTCAATCTGACAAAGTTGAGTGATACAAAAGAACAAGTAAGTTCTTGTCAGTCTGACGAAGTTGATGAAAATTTGTTCAAACCACATACCTTTACAGCCAATTATCAATATCTGATGGGCAGATCTAAAAAAAAAAAATTATTCTTTCCCTTTTCATGATTCTTCTATGTGACGTTTATGAGTTAACGCAGTTTTACTCAAATCATTCAGATTATCTGAGACATGTTGTGTCCATTATTAGATGAAGCCTGTCTGGATGCGTTGTCTTTGCCTGAAACTACAGTCCATCAGAAACATTGTCTCCA
This sequence comes from Conus betulinus, assembly GCA_016801955.1. Classification (NCBI taxonomy): domain Eukaryota; kingdom Metazoa; phylum Mollusca; class Gastropoda; order Neogastropoda; family Conidae; genus Conus; species Conus betulinus. The sequence goes on along the minus strand of JADBJO010006453.1, from coordinate 29,975 downwards.
CATCAGTTGACAACAAATCAGAGTATGACGTGTTTTCTTGATATGATAGCCTATCAGTGTACATTTTTATAAAATGACAGCTGATCAGAATAGATCATAATGTGTTTACATTATATGATAGCCTATCAGTGTACATTTTATGAAATGACAGTTGATCAGAATAGATTATAATGTGTGTGTGTGTGTGTGTGTGTGTGTGTGTGTGTGTGTGTGTGTGTGTGTGTCTGTGTGTCTGTGTGTCTGTGATGTGATGTCAAATTCCCATGCTTTCGTAACTTTTCATTAATAGTCTTTGTGTTAAATCCCCATCTTTCTGTGACTCTTTTCATTAATAGTCGTTGTGTTAAATCCCCATCTTTCTGTGACTCTTTTCATTAATAGTCGTTGTGTTAAATCCCCATCTTTCTGTAACTCTATACATTGATAACCATTGTGTTAAATCCCAATCTGTCTGTAACTCTGTACATTAATAACCCTTGACTCATATCCCCATTATTCGGTAACTCTATACATTAATAACCTTTGTGTCAATTCCGCATCTTTCTGTAACTCTATAGATTAATAACCCCTTAGTTAAATGCACATCTTTCTGTTACTCTATACATTAATAGCCCTTGTGTTAAATCCCCATCTTTCTGTAACTCTATAGATTAATAACCCCTTAGTTAAACGCACATCTTTCTGTTACTCTATACATTAATAGCCCTTGTGTTAAATCCCCATCTTTCTGTAACTCTATAGATTAATAACCCTTGGGAGCCAGAATAGCTCAGTTGGTAGAGCGCCGGACTCGTAATCTTGGTGATCCTGGGTTGCGGGTTCGAACCTCCGTCGGGGCGTTTCGGTACAGGGGGATTTTTCCTCGGAGTTAACATTGGTTCTGACTCCATTTCCCATACAGTCCTTCGAATGAGGCTATAAACCGAGGTTCCGTGTGTGAACGCACGCATAGCATCTTGCACACACGTTAAATCCCATCACCAACATTCGGAAGAGTAGGCCAGTTTGGCCGTTGGTATGGATGACACGTTACACATAGCATGCACCCTGCGTGAGAAATGGAAAGAACGAAGGAAGTAAGGAAAATGAGTGATCGATATTGAACGATACTGACTGGATGACACGGGAAACGACTGAATGAAGCGCCAGCTGGCAGCTCTTCAGTCGGCACTACCCAGGTAGGCAGCCCATTGTGTAAACGAGTGTTGATTGTAAAGCGCTTAGAGCTTGGTTTCTAGCCGAGAATAGGCGCTATATAAGTATTCATTATTATTATTATTATTGTGTTAAATCCCCATCTTTCTGCAACTCTATACATTCATAACCCTTGTGTTATGGGTCATGCGTACAGAATGACTGAGTTCCCAGATGCTAATGACAGGACTGTGTGTGTTTTACAGGAAATTCTCCAGCTGACAGTTGTTCCTCTAGCCAGTGTGTGGAGAATGCTGGCTGTTCTTCTGGGACCTGTCAGTGTAACAGTGGCTATTATGAGGATGGTCAGCAGTGTTTACAACGTGAGTAGCATGTATTGCTGGTGGTGTGTGTGTGTGTGTGTGTGTGTGTGTGTGTGTGTGTGTGTGTGTGTGTGTGTGTGTGTGCGTGTGTGAATGTGTGTATACGAGTCTGCATGCGTCCCTGTGTGCAGCATGGATGTGCAGGGTGCGTGCGGGATTGGGTCCTGCAACAAAGTCCGTGTGAGACATTAACATGAATAACTTAATATAGTTGGTGTGCAGTGTCAGATCCATCACAGAACAAAGTGTATTCATACCCTTAAAAAAGAAGAAACAAAATATGTAGTGATATCTCCTTGAAGAATTTTCAGAGTAGTTGGTTTATTTGAAATTGCCTTTTTTGAACGTGGAAAGTTTCCCTTGCTTCTCCATCATGGTCACTTTCATTTACAACACGTCTGATTTGGTGATAAATTGCATGCTTTCAAAGGGAGTTTACTCTCATAGCACCGGACTCTGTCATTTGGTACAAAGGAGCCGGGGCCAAATTGTTTTCATTGTGTGTTTGTGTCCATTCATGACTCACTGACTGACAATTTTGTGGCTAATGACCCAAAAAAAACAAGTACATTCCTGTCAATCTGATGAAGTTGAAAATTTAGTCAAACATATGCCTTTACAGCCAATTATCAGTATATGATGGGGAGATCTGAAGAATAACTTATTCATTCCCCTTTCATGATTTCTCTATGTGACTTTTATGAACTAATGCAGTTTAACTCAAGTCAGTCAAGTTATCTGTCATGTTGTCCATTATTAGATGAAGTCTGTATGGGTGCGTTGTCTTTACTTGAAACTACAGTCCATCTGAACACATTGTCTCCACATCAGTTGAAAACAAATCAGAGTATGATGTCGTTACTTGATATGGTAGCCTGTCAGTGTACATTTTTTATTAAATGATAGCTGATCAGAATAGATTATAATGTCATTACTTGATATGATAGCCTATCAATGCATATTTTTTTTATTTTTTATTTTTTAATGAAATGACAGCTGATCAGAATTGATTATAATGTCGTTACTTCATATGATAGCCAACAGTATTGTCGCGGTCCTTGTGGGGATGTGGTGTATATGGGGTGAATATGTTCTCTCCCACAAGTCTCTCTCCTCTCAACTTGGAGACACTCACAAGGATGGATACAATTCAAATAAATTAAAAAAAAGATTATTAATCTAACGATGAATGATATGATTATGAACGTCGTGTGGATGCGAGTAGGATGATTTGATGAAAATGAGTGATGATGAATTTACAAAATACGCCGACAATGATTTGAAATAAATAAAATCACAAACTTGCGCCCAACGTTTCATTCACGCCACTTACAAATTTACAATGTATCTATGTGCGTGTGTGCTGCATAATTTTCGTGACACATTCTCTCCCTGCTCATCTGTTCTTTGAAGCCCGTTGTCGTGGTCACCGTGCCTTGAAATCTCCGTTATTCACACTGGAATTCTTTAAGCACTGTCCACGTTACTTTACGATTTTGCCGTTCTACTATCATATACACATGTGTTGTTGCACAGTAAATAAAGATTGTCAGTGCACTTCGATGATCTTCCTGTCGAATCGTTTGTTCGCTGAACGTCTTCAGGCGAAGATAAACTTGTCTTCTTCGTTTTCTTCTTGAGCACCGATATAATCATAAGTAAAATATACCGGCACGAAACACAATTATTATCTGTCCTCTTCGTTTCCTTCTGCAGCACCGATATAATTAATAAACACAATATATCGGCATAAACACAAATATTAGCACACGGCTTACAGCACTGCCGTACGGTCTGGTTACTTGTCCGATGATTTTAACGTCAGTAAAAGAATCACATGTCGAGGATAATATAGACGATGTTTGCTTGATGAGTTTGAAGAATTTCTTCGAGGTAGGGCTTAATGGATCGATGAGGTGAATGGAATCGAAGGATCAAAATTGGTCGAAGGATAAATTTGGTGGAGTTCCAAAACAGGTGGGTGGATCAAATTAGGTGGATGGATCAATTTAGGTGGGTGGATCAATTTAGGTGGAGTCTGCAACAAAATTAATGTCCTCTTTTTAATGACCGAGCCTGGCCAATCATAAAATACAATTGCTCATGCACACACGCACTTACATCAACACTATATCCCTGATGTGGCTCCATTCAAGCTTAATTCATAATCTGAAATAAATAGAAACGATGTTAGTAAAATGGTCCGGCAGGTTCAGGCAGGCAGCCTCACGCCTCTGCGCCCAGGAATCCTGTAAACAACACGACACGTATGATAGCAGCCTCGCCCTGCATCTCTCGATTACCCTGCACATCGATAGGATTGGTAACTGTTCTACGAGATCGATACTAACCTCAGAGACTCCCTACAGTCAAATACTAGGCCCGACAGTCGATATCCCTGTGATGTTTGGCCAGCGACAATTTAGATCTCCAAGTGAACGCAATACAATATTGTTGAGAACTGGCTTCCATAGTCTATCGATTGTCGGCTATCAAGGGACGTCACTCTGGTGTTGTTATGTTAATGCATCCGTCGTGACGTCAATACAGAAGATGGATTCCACCAAACGGCTGTTGGTTTGAGTATTGCTTGTTTGCTTGTGTTAAGCCTAAAACATAACATATTTTGGCGACGAGGATAAACGGTCTTGTACTTCATGCAGTATTGAGTGAGGCTTAAACAATGGCAGGTATACTGGGGCATGTACAACCTTTTTAAAGAAGGGGAAAATTGGCAAGAGTACGTTGAAATTTACGAAAAGTTTTTCGTTGCCATGACATTGTTGATGATAAGAAGAAGGTGTGTATTCTTTGTTCTAATGTGGGATCAGGTACGTACCACATTATTAAGAACCTTTGCCTGCCTGCTAAACCAGAATCAAAGACATTTGCTGAAGTTTCAGAGCTAGTTAGCAATTATCTAAGCCCCAAACTGTCAGAAGCCAGTGCAAGTCTTCAGTTCTATTCAAGAAAGCAGAAAGAGGAAGAAAGTGTTGAGATGTTTCTGGCTGAACTTCGTCGACTTGCAAGTCCTTGTAGCTTTGGTCAGTTTATCACTCGGGCACTGCGCGATAGGTTTATTGCAGGGATCAGCAACGAGCAAATTCAAGAGAAGATTTTATCTGTACCAGATGCTGAGTTGACACTTGATAAAGCGTTTCAGATTGCTGAATCCCATGAAGCAGCATGCCGGAATGTGAAGGAGATGCAGAGTTCAGTGGAAGATGCAGCAGATTGTGTGAATAAAGTCACACTGGGACAGGTGGAGTCTGTGAGGCCACGCCATTTTCAGGACAGGTGGAAAAAGAGTGGTCAGCATCAAGACAGGTGGAAAACTGGATGTTTTCGTTGTGGAGCAGACCATAGTCCAAGGATGTGTCTGTTTAGAGAAAAATATTGTTTCCGTTGTGGAAAGAAAGGTCATGCTAAGGTCAAATGTGATCAGCCACAGAAAATGAAAGGAAATGTGAAGAATATCAATGACAGTGATGAAAGTAGTGAGAAGATTGATCACATCATTCTGTGTAGTGTTCAGAGCAAAAGGAGTGTAGCACACCTATGGTGTGTGAAGTCAGAATTCAAGGTCAGCCTGTTGAGTTTAAAATTGACACAGGTTCTCCATACACCATTTTCAAATAAATTGGTGAAGAAGCTGTTTGGAACCCCCAGCATGGGAAAATCTTCGGTGAAGATTAAGTCATTCACAGGTCATACTGTTAAAGTGCTCGGAACGTTAGATGTCAGAGTGACATTCAGAAATCAGGATGCTGAAAGCAGAGTGCTTGTCACAGATTTTCAAACACAATCTGCTTGGTCGTGACCTAATTGAGCAATTAGGGGTGCTGACAGTCAATGTTGTGAAAGAAATTGAAACGGACCAAATCAGCACAGTTATTGACAAATACAAAAAAAATCTATTTGAAGAAGGTCTGGGCAAAATACAAGGAGTAAAGGCCAAACTACATGTTCAAGATGACGCAGTTCCAGTTCCAGTTTCTGTAAAGCCAGGTCTCTTCCATATGCGATGAGACAGAAAGTAGAAAAAGAACTGCAGCGCTTACAGCAAGATGATGTCATTGAACCTGTTCAGTTTTCAGACTGGGCTGCACCCATTGTTCCTGTCTTGAAATCTAGTGGTCAAGTTCGCATTTGTGGGGACTATAAAGTGACAGTGAATAAGGTATCCAAAGTTTAACAGTATCCTATTCCAGCTCTGGAAGATTTAATCACTCAGCTTAGCAAAGGGTCTGTCTACCACAAACTAGATTTGTCTCATGCCTACACTCAGATTGAACTTGACACAGAGAGTCAGAAGTTTCTGACGGTCAACACGCACAGGGGCTCTTCACGTACAAGCGTCTTGCTTTTGGCGTTTCAAGTGCACCAGCAATTTTCCAGCGAGTCATGGAATCAATACTCCAGGGCATTCCAGGTACTGTGGTGTATTTTGATGACATTCTGGTGGCAGGTGAAACAACAGAAATGTCATACAAAAACTTGGATGAAGTTCTTGCTAGACTTGACAGTGCTGGTGCCAGATTGAAGAAAGAAAAGTGTGTGTATTTGGTGCTGAAGAGGTCATTTTTCTGGGCCACAAAATCAGCAAACAGGGGATTGAGCCAGTGGAAGACAAAATACAAGCTTTGGTTCAAGCTAAAGCTCCAGAAAATGTGCAACAATTGAAGGCGTATTTGGGACTCTTTGAACTTATGGTCGGTTTTTAAAAAACTTGTCAGCAGAATTGTACCCTCTTCACAGATTGTTGCAAAAGAAGGTCAAATGGGTATGGGGACCAGACCAGCAATTGTGTTTTGAGAAAACCAAGAAAATGATTCTGTCAGCAAAAGTGTTGGTGTTTTATGACCCAAACAAGCCTGTTGTTCTGCATACAGATGCGTCACAGTATGGACTGGGAGCTGTGATGTCACGCATTATGGAAGATGGGGGCAGAACATCCAGTTGGATTTGTCTCAAGAAGTCTGAACGCAGCTGAAAGAATTATTCACAGCTGGACAAGGAAGGTGCTGCTGTAATATTCGGACTGAAGAAATTCCACAAATACCTGTACGGCAAGCATTTCACCATTGTGACTGATCATAAGCCTTTAGTGACTCTTTTTGGTGAAGAAAAACAAGTTCCTGCCATAGCTTCACCAAAGATCCAAAGGTGGGCGCTTCTCTTGGGAGCATACCAGTACACTATGCTGCATAGGCCAGGAAATGAGCACATGAATGCAGACTGTTTCTCAAGGCTTCTGCTTCCTGAAACTGAGTTCTCCGAGTCTGATGAAAGAGTTCTGTTGATCGAGGAGCTTGAGGACTGTTCCATTCTGTCAGCAAGGAAAATTTCTGACTGGACAAGACGTGATCCAGTCTTGTCACATGTCCATGAATACCTCCTGCGTGGCTGGCCATCAGATGAAAGGAATCCTGACCTTGCTCCATACCGAATGCGGAAGGATGAACTCAGTGTACAAGATGGGTGCATATTGTGGGGAGCTCGAGTCATTATCCCTCCTCCAGGGCAAAAACAGGTTATGAATGAACTGCATACTGCACATCCAGGGATCTGTCGCATGAAAGGACTTGCCAGGAGTTATGTTTGGTGGCCTAGGATGGATGCTGACTTACAAACACTTGTACGTACTTGCAGTGTTTGTCAAGAACATCAGAATGCACCTGCTGTTGCTCCACTTCATCCTTGGGAGTATCCAGAAAATCCATGGAAAAGGATTCATGTGGATTATGCTGGGCCAT
>JADBJO010006453.1:15202-17702 GCA_016801955.1 Conus betulinus | reverse complement strand
CCTCAGGCTGTTTGCCAGATCAGCATACTTTTCAGTCTTGTAGATCTGAGCTGCCTCCATTCTGTTCTCATATGGCACCGTGAGCTCGATCATGATCAGCTGCTTGGTTGACTGAGAGTGTAATACTATGTCTGGTCTCATGCCACTCTTGATGATAATCTGGGTGACTATTCCATTCTGGGAGGTCTGCTGTGCACTCCCAGTCATCTCTGCCCCGTCCAGCAGACTCTGCCTGCATGTTCCGAGTGGCACTGTTGTTCTTGGCCATGATTCGCTGCCTCCTGCCGTGAAGAATGTTGCGGGTGCTTTTGGAGTCCTGATTTTCCCTTTTGTGGTGTTGGTACTAGCCCAGACTACTTGTACAATCTCTTTGAGCACTTGGTTGTGCCTCCATGTGTACCTTCCTTGAGCCAGGGCTACTTTACATGAGCTTAGGACATGCTCCACTGTTTGTTTTTCATGGGCAAGGGGGCATGAAGGATCGTCTGTTTTTTCCCCACTTCACCAGGTTTGCATTTGAAGGCAGAAGGTCATATGCAGATCTGAGAATGAAGCTGATCCTGAGAGGGGGCCATGTGCCAAATGTCATTCCAAGTGAGACTTCTTTGGAGTGCATTCTCCCACGTTGTCCATTGCCCTTGCTGGCTCTGCTGGACTGCTTTTTTGGAGTCTTTGTTGGTCTTCTTCTTTTCTCATCTCCTGAATCATCATGTCTCTTTTGGCTTTTCCTTTGGCCTTTGACCACCATTCAGTTTTTGGTCCCCCCCAGTCCTTGTCTGTTGGTCTGTGTGTGTCCTGTTATTTCTCTGATCTTGAGACTTTCTTTTGCAGAATCCATCGCCTCTTGAACTTTCCATTTTCTGCCTGTCTTCAGCTGGGGCTTGATTGCTTCAACCACCTTGTCTCCTGAGTCCTCCAGCATGCTTTGAAGTCTGATCTTCCCTGCTTTATATTCCTCCAGGATGGATTTCAGTGGTAGTTTCAGCTTTGCTTGGCGACAGTATAGCGCTGTCAGTCAGACAGGTGGGACACCAAGCCATTTCCTTGTGAACTTGTTGATTTTGGATTCCATTGCCTCCACTATGCTGGTGCAGATGTCGTATATCATCAGAGGCCATAGGAGCTTTGGTATCAGCATGAACTGCAGACACCAGACCTTGTATTTGCCAGGGAGCCCACACTGGTCAATGGTCTCCAAGCCTTCTTCCGACATCTGTTTTTTGGTTCTTTTTTGCTCTTCGTGTGTCTTTCAGCGTATCATCATACCATCTTCCAAGGCTCTTGACTGGCTCTTCTGTTACTGTTGGAATGGTCTGGTTGGCAACACTGAAGACCACAGATTCGGCCACTTTTCCTTTCCTCAGTGAGAGACTCCGTGATTTCTTTGGCTTGAACTTCATTCTGGATGAGGCAACTACTATGTCGTCCAGCCTCTCCAGCACGTGACGTGTCTCGTCTTCTCTGGATGAAATCACTGTAGTGTCATCCATGAAGGCCTTGAGAGGGGGCATCTTGTATCCATCGCCAAGGTCTGTTTGTCTTGCGTTGCTTGTTGCTGCTTTCAAGATGACTTCCATTGCCAACACGAACAGTATTGGGGAAATTGCACAGCCCATTGCAATGCCCACTTCCAAGTTGATCCAATCTGTTGTGTACTCCTTGGTAGAGAACCGCATTGAGAAGCCATTGAAGTACTTCTTGAGCATGTCGCGGATGTTCTTTGGCACATGGTACATCTTAAGAGCCAACTGTATCATCTCATGGGTACAGATCCATATGCGTTTGCCAGGTCGAGCCACACTACGTCCAGGTCTCTCTTTTCTGTTTTTGCTCTTTGGATTGCGTCCCAGATCATTGTGGCGTGTTCTACACAGCCAGCCACGCCTGGAATGCCACTTTTCTGGACTGACACATCCAAGTACTTGTTTTCCATGAGGTACTTGGTCAGCCTTGCTGCCATGACAGAGAGAGAAGAAGATTTTCCCTTCGACGTTCAGTAGTGATATTGGCCTGAAACTGGCTGATGTCACTTGAGTTTTGCTCTTTGGGGATGTACACACCATCTGCCGTCATCCACTGGCCGCTGATCTTCTGATTTCTCCAAGCTGATCGCAGCAGCCTGTGGAGCCACTCCAGCACCTTATTCCGTTTGGCCCTGGTGATGATTTGGCTCTGGCTTTGTCGACCACCTTCTTGATTTCCGCCAACGTTGGAGGCTTGTCATTGAACTGTTCCTCAGGGTTGGTTGGCCACACCAGACCTTGAATGTCGAGTGGTGCTTTGCTCTGTGAGTCAGAGTATGTTTTTTCTCAGATGCTGCTCAAGAACTCCTTTTTGTCCACACTTAGGGTCCCAGATTTTGGCTGCTCGAACAGAGTTCTGGCAAACTGGAAGGGGTCTCTGAAGAAAACGCTCTTGTGTCTTCTTCTTTTTGCTTTTCTCTTCCTCTTCCTCGCAGATTCCGCTTTGCTGAGGGCGCTGTGTTTTCTCTTTGGGTAGT
>JADBJO010006453.1:10000-15146 GCA_016801955.1 Conus betulinus | reverse complement strand
TTGTGTTCCAGGGTGCTTTTCCCTATCAGTGCATCGAGTCTTTGGACGATTTTTGCATCCAGTTTTCCCCAATCTTCAGTCTCGTTTGCTCGTGGCAGGTTGAGTTTCAGGCGCCTGGCATCGAGGGCCTGTGCAAATTCCTCATCCGAACCAACAGCGTGGATGTCCTTGGCACTGTGGTTTAAATCCTGGCCTTGGTCTTCCGACGTCTTATCTGCTGATGCAGTGCGCTGCTGCTCATTCAGATGAGTCTTCACACATCCCATCTTTGTTCTGTGGATCTTCATGCCACGGGTGGTAGCGAAACGCTTTCCACAGACACATGGATATTCCATTTGGTCCATGTTCGTAGTCCGTTTGGGATTTGCAGTCGTGATTGGTTGAGCACCGATGGATTCATCATTCTCTCCCCCTTTCGGTGAATCCTGGGAGCATCTTTTCCTTTTGATTTTAGTAGCCACATGTTGAAGGCAAAGTGTGGAGCCAGCCCACAGAGCCCTTGGTTCTGGTTTTTTCCCAGTGTCCTCCGGTCTTTCCCGGACGTCCTCCGGCCTATTCCCGGAAGTCAATGGCTTACCCATGCATCAGTAGAAAGAAACTCGTGGAGAGCGTGGCAGCAGAGAATCCTCAGAAGAGAAGCCCCCTTCAAGCGAGTGTTTCGGCCCTTATCTCCTGACACTCTAGGGGGGTTGGGCCACACCCGGTTCATGACTTCGGATGTCCCTCTGCTGCCCCTTTTTTTTCCCATTTTGGGATGAGCCATGACTGGGGTTCGAACCCATGCCCTTCTGGACATGTTCATTTCCACTTAATGACTCGCGCACTAACCACTGAGCCACAGGAACACCTGATATTTGTAGGAAAGTTAAGCCTTATGAAGTTCACTTTTGTTCCTCCTTGACCAGATCCAACTTGAACACCTCTCTGCCGCTTCTGCCATTGCTTTCAGGGCTTTGGTTTTTTCCCTCCCTGCACAGAAGACACAGTCTGTTCGATACCAAGATGTTGTTTCGTCTTCCAGAGTCATTTCAACTGGCGCACCTCAGGGTACTGTTTAATCTCTAGTGCTTTTTTACTCTGTACACAAATGATTGCTCAGGAAGTGATTCAACTTTGTACATTAAATATTCAGATGACTCAGCACTTGAGGATCTTTCCAACTCTGACTCTGTTTACTTCAAGGAGGTTCAAAGATTTGTTGACTGGTGCGAACATAACTATCTTGATCTGAATGTAACAAAAACGAAAGAAATGTTGATTGCTTTTAGAAAGAATCCAAAAGCTGTACCACCGCTTTTTTATTAAAGGTGCTGAAGTAGAACGTGTTGAATCATACAAATATTTAGGAACTTTTATAGATAATAAGCCGAATTTTAAATCCCATGTTGAGTATGTCCACAAAAAATGTCAAACCAGATTATATTGTCTTCGCAAGCTGCGATCTTTTCATGTGAATACTGACATTCTTCAGACATTTTATTCATGCTTCTTGGAATCTGTTTTAACTTTCTCATTTATGTGTTGGTATGGTGGGTTGACTGTGAAGAGTAGAAATATGCTTGAGAAAGTGGTGAACGTGGGAGGAATAATTGTTGGTGGGAGACAAAAAAAAGCCTGAGTGAGCTGTACAGGTGCCGTGTTGTAAAGCGAAGAAGATTGCGTGTGACCAGACCCACGTTCTTGCAAATCAATATGACCTTCTTCAGTCAGGACGAAGATATCGATCGTTTAAATGCAGAAGTGTCAGATTTAAACAAAGTTTTATTCCCTGTCCATTGATTTTATGAACCAAGGTGATGTTTAATTGCTTTTTCTTACTATGGATTATTGTTACATTTTGTTTTATATAGATACATATAATTTAAACTCAGAGCGAGCATACAGTGCATTTAGATAACGAACAGTTGTGTTATTTTGATGTAAAATCTCATCTTAGAATTTATTGTCAAATGAGTTGTAGGAATGTAATTCTATATAGTATTATTTTTATATTATACAGTCACCTTGAAATCCAAATTCTTTTATATGAATGTATGTCATATGTGAGAAAATGGGTAGTGTGACAAAATTATTGTTTATTTGCTGTGAATGTGTGCGACCACAAATTAATTTCTCGAACTGAGATAATAAAGTTTACTTGACTTGACTTGACTTGACTTGAACACAGACATTGCCGCACAGCCTTTATCCACACCAACAAGACATTGCTGCACAGCCTGTATGCACACCAACACAGACATTGCTGTACAGACTATATCCACACCAGCACAGACATTGCTGCACAGCCTGCATCCACACCAACACAGACATTGCTGCATAGCCTGTATCCACACCAGCACATAAATTGCTGCACAGCCTGTATCCACACCAGCACAGACATTGCTGCACAGCCTGTATCCACACCAACACAGACATTGCTGCACAGGCTGTATCCACACCAACACAGACATTGCTGCACAGACTGTATCCACTCCAGCACATAAATTGCTGCACAGCCTGTATCCACACCAACACAGACATTGCTGCACAGACTGTATCCACACCAACACAGACATTGCTGCACAGACTGTGTCCACCCACACAGACATTGCTGCACAGCCTGTGTTAACACCAACAAGACATTGCTGCACAGCCTGTATCCACACCAACACGGACATTGCTGCACAGCCTGTACCCACACCAACAACGACATTGCTGCACAGCCTGTATCCACACCAACACAGACATTGCTGCACAGCCTGAATCCACACCAACACAGACATTGCTGCACACCGTGTATCCACACAACACAGACATTGCTGCACGGCCTGTATCAACACCAACACAGACATTGCTGCACAGCCTGTACCCACACCAACAGACATTGCTGCACAGCCTGTATTCACACCAACACAGACATTGCTGCACAGCCTGTATCCACACAACACAGACATTGCTGCATAGCCTGTATCCACACCAACACAGACATTTCTGCATAGCCTGTATCCACATAACACAGATATTGCTGCATAGCCTGTATCCACACCACACAGACATTGCTGCACAGCCTGTATCCACACCAACACAGACATTGCTGCACAGCCTGTATCAACACCACCACAGACATTGCTGCACAGCCTGTATCCACACCAACACAGACATTGCTGCATAGCCTGTATCCACACCAACAGACATTGCTGCAAAGCCTGTATCCACACCAACACAGACATTGCTGCACAACCTGTATTTATATCAGCAGAATTGCTGCACAGCCTGTATCCACACCAGCACCGACATTGCTGCACAGCCTGTATCCACACCAGCACCGACATTGCTGCACAGCCTGTATCCACACCAGCACAGACATTGATGCACAGCCTGTATCTACACCAATACAGACATTGCTGCATAGCCTGTATCCACACCAGCACAGACATTGCTGCATAGCCTGTATCTACACCAATACAGACATTGCTGCATAGCCTGTATCCACACCAGCACCGACATTGCTGCACAGCCTGTATCTACACCAGCACAGACATTGCTGCATAGCCTGTATCTACACCAACACAGACATTGCTGCATAGCCTGTATCCACACCAGCACAGACATTGCTGCATAGCCTGTATCTACACCAGCACAGACATTGCTGCACAGCCTGTATCTACACCAGCACAGACATTGCTGCACAGCCTGTATCTACACCAGCACAGACATTGCTGCACAGCCTGTATCCACACCAACAGACATGGCTGCATAGCCTGTATCCACACCAACAGACATTGCTGCACAGCATGTATCCACACCAACAGACATGGCTGCACAGCCTGTATCCACACCAACAGACATTGCTGCACAGCCTGTATCCACACCAACAGACATGGCTGCACAGCCTGTATCCACACCAACAGACATTGCTGCACAGCCTGTGTCCACACCAACACAGACATTGCTGCACAGCCTGTATCCACACGAACAGACATTGCTGCACAGCCTTCATTCACACCAGCAGAAACCCAGCACGCTATTGAAATTTTTGACATGCAGTAGGATTTTGGACAGTCGGCCTCTGGTGATCTATAACCATTTGCTATGTTGTTGACAGTACCAGAACCAATATTTTGGATACTACTAATGTCATAATATCAGAAGAGTTGGATTTGTTCACTTTCAATGAAATGAAATTGTTAGTTTTCTTTGAGCTATATATGCTATGATGTGATGTCAAATCTCCGTGTTTTTGTACCTCTATGCATTAATACCCTTTGTGTTAAGTCCCAAATTTTCTATAACTCTATACATTATGTAGCCCATGTGTTAAGTTCCGTTTTTCCTGTAAATATATACATTAATAGCCCTTGTGTTAAATCCAGTTCTCTATGACTCTGAACATTAATAACCTTGTGTTGAATCCCCATCTTTCTGTAACTCTATACATTAATAAGCCTTACGTTAAATCCCCATGTTCCTCTAACTCTACACATTGAAAACCTTTGTGTTAAATCCCGTTCTTTTTGTAATTCTATACATTAATAACCCTTAATAGCCTTTGTGTTCAATCCCCACCTTTTTGTAACTCTATACATTAATCGCCCTCGTGTTAAGTTCCCATGTTGTAACTCTGTACATTAATAACCCTTGTGTTATCGATCATGTGTTCACAATATGAATTCTCAGTTCTGACTGGAGTTCTGAGATGCTGATGACAGGACTGTGTGTGTTTTACAGGAAAGGCTCCAGGTGACAGCTGTTCCTCTGGCCAGTGTGTGGTCAACGCTGGCTGCACTTCTGGGACCTGTCAGTGTAACAGTGACTATTATCAGAGTGGTCAGCAGTGTTTGCCACGTAAGTAGTATGTAATGCAGGTGTGTGTGTGTGTGTGTGTGCGTGCGTGCGTGCGTGCGTGCGTGCGTGCGTGCGTGCGTGTGTGTGTGTGTGTGTGTGTGTGTGTGTGTGTGTGTGTGTGTGTGTGTGTGTGTGTGTGTGAGCGTGTGTGTGTGTGTTTGTAACACTCAATAAAGTTAATTTTGGCTTGACTTGACATACACTCATATGCACACATGAACATCCCTATCTTTCTGTAATTCTATAGGCCTACATACATAACCCTTGTGTTAAATCCCCATCTTTTATCGCTATATTTTACTAACCCTCGAGTTAAATCCCC
>JADBJO010006453.1:0-5000 GCA_016801955.1 Conus betulinus | reverse complement strand
GTGTGTGTGTGTGTGTGTGTGTGTGTGTGTGTGTGTGTGTGTGTGTGTGTGTGTGTGTGTGTGTGTTACACCATCAAAAAAGTTAATTTTCACTTGACACGCACTCATATACACACATGAACTTATGCATATACACATGCAAGTGTACAAGCACTCGCTCACATTATGCCCACACACATGCATGTACACATCAGTGTTTTCATACAACTGATTTGAGGTGTTGTTTTTATTCCCTTTGGATGAAATGAAATCGTCAGATTTTTCTGAGTTGTATCTGTCATGTTTTGTGATGTCAAACCCCATCTCTTTATGTAACTCTATACATTTATAGTCCTTGTTTTAAATCCCCATCTTTCTATTACTCTATTCATTCATAGCCCTTGTGTTAAATCCCAATCTTCCTGTAACTCTATACATTGAAAGTCCTTGTGTTAAATCCCCATCTTTCTGTAACTCTATATATTAATAACCCTTGTGATAAATCCACATCCTTCTGCAACTCTATACATTAATAGCCCTTGTGTTCAATCTCCATCGTTCTGTAACTCTATACATTATTACCCCTTGTGTTCAATCTCTATCTTTCTGTAACTCTATGCATTAATATCTGTTGTGTTAGATCCCCATCTTTCTGTAACTCTATACATTAATAACCTTTGTGTTATGGATCGTATGTTCAGAATGACTGAGTTCCCAGATGCTGATGACAGGACCGTGTATGTTTTACAGGAAAGGCTCCAGGTGACAGCTGTTCCTCTGGCCAGTGTGTGGTCAATGCTGACTGCACTTCTGGGACCTGTCAGTGTAACAGTGACTATTATCAGAGTGGTCAGCAGTGTTTGCAACGTGAGTAGTATGTAATGCTGGTGTGTGTGTGTGTGTGTGTGTGTGTGTGTGTGTGTGTGTGTGTGTGTGTGTGTGTGTGTGTGTGTGTGTGTGTGTGTGTGTGTGTGTGTGTGTGTGTGTGTGTGTGTGTGTGTGTGTGTAAAACGATCAATAAAGTTAATTTTGACTTGACAAACACACTCATATACACACATGAAGTTATGCATATGTACACATGCAAGTGTACAAGCAAATGCTCATATGTATGCCCACACACATGCATGCACACATCAACGGTTTTCATACAACTGATTTCAGGTTCTGTTGTGTTCCCTTTCAATGAAATACAATTGTCAGTTTTCTCTGAGCTGAGCTGTATCTGCCATGTTTTGTGATGACAAACCCCATGTTTCTGTAACTCTATACATTCATAGGCCTTGTGTTAAATTCCCATCTTTCTGTAACTCTATGCATTCATAGTCCTTGTGTTAAATCCCCATCTTTTTGTTACCCTATCCATTAATAGCCTGTGCGTTACTTAAATCCCCATCTTTATGTAACTGTATAGTAATAACCCTTGTGTAAATCCCCATCTTTCTGTAACTCTGTATATTAATAACCCTTGTGTTAAATCCCCATCCTTCTGTACCTCTATACATTAATAGCCCTTGTGTTAAATCCCCATCTTTTGTAACTGTATACAATTATAGCCCTTGTGTTAAATCCCCATCTTTGTGTAAATCTATACATTAATAGCCCTTGTGTTAAATCCCCATCCTTCTGTAACTGTATACATTAAAACCCCTTGTGTTAAACCCCATCTTTTTGTAACTCTATACATTAAAAGCCCTTGTGTTAAATCCCCATCTTTTTGTAACTCTATACATTAATAGCCCTTGTGTTAAATCCCCATCCTTCTCTAACTGTATACATTACAAACCCTTGTGTTAAATTCCCATCCTTCTGTGACTATGCATTAATAACCGTCGTGTTAAGTCCCCATCTTTTTGTAACTCTATAAATTATTAACCCTTGTGTTACATCCCCATCTTTCTGTAACTCTATACATAAATAACTGTTGTGTTAAATCCCCATCTTTCTGTAACTCTATACATTGATAACCTTTGTGTTATGGATCGAATGTTCAGAATGACTGAGTTCCCAGATGCTGATGACAGGACTGTGTGTGTTTTACAGGAAAGGCTCCAGGTGACAGCTGTTCCTCTGGCCAGTGTGTGGTCAACGCTGGCTGCACTTCTGGGACCTGTCAGTGTAACAGTGACTATTATCAGAGTGGTCAGTCAGCAGTGTTTGCAACGTGAGTAGTATGCTGGTGTGTTTGTGTGTGTGTGTGTGTGTGTGTGTGTGTGTGTGTGTGTGTGTGTGTGTGTGTGTGTGTGTGTGTGTGTGTGTGTGTGTGTGTGTGTGTGTGTGTGAGCATGTTTGTGTGTGTGTGTGTGTGTGTGTGTGTGTGTGTGTGTGTGTGTGTGTGTGTGTGTGTGTGTGTGTGTGTGTGTGTGTGTGTGTGTGTGTGTGTGTGTGTGTGTGTGTGTGTGTGTGTGTGTAAAACCATCAAAAAAAAAGTTAATTTTGACTTGACACACACTCAAATACACACATGAACCTATGCATATATACACATGCAAGTGTACAAGCACTCGCTCACATTATGCCCACACACATGCATGCACACATCAGTGTTTTTCATACAACTGATTTGAGGTGTTGTTTTATTCCCTTTTGATGAAATGAAATTGTCAGATTTTTCTGAGTTGTATCTGCCATGTTTTGTGATGTCAAACCCCATCTTTATGTAACACTATACATTTATAGTCCTTGTGTTAAATCCCCATCTTTCTGTTACTCTATACATTCATAGCCCATTGTGTTAAATCACCATCTTTCTGTAACTCTATTCATTCATAGCCCTTGTGTTAAATCCCAATCTTCCTGTAACTCTATACATTGAAAGCCCTTGTGTTAAATCCCCATCTTTCTGTAACTCTTTATATTAATAACCCTTGTGATAAATCCACATCCTTCTGTAACTCTATACATTAATAGCCCTGTGTTCAATCTCCATCGTTCTGTAGCTCTATACATTATTACCCCTTGTGTTCAATCTCTATCTTTCTGTAACTCTATGCATTAATATCTGTTGTGTTAGATCCCCATCTTTCTGTAACTCTATACATTAATAACCTTTGTGTTATGGATCGTATGTTCAGAATGACTGAGTTCCCAGATGCTGATGACAGGACTGTGTGTGTGTTTTACAGGAAAGGCTCCAGGTGACAGCTGTTCCTCTGGCCAGTGTGTGGTCAATGCTGACTGCACTTCTGGGACCTGTCAGTGTAACAGTGACTATTATCAGAGTAGTCAGCAGTGTTTGCAGCGTGAGTAGTATGTAATGCTGGTGTGTGTGTGTGTGTGTGTGTGTGTGTGTGTGTGTGTGTGTGTGTGTGTGTGTGTGTGTGTGTGTGTGTGTGTGTGTGTGTGTGTGTGTGTGTTAACCATCAAAAAAGTTAATTTTCACTTGACACACACTCATATACACACATGAACTTATGCATCTATACACATGCAAGTGTACAAGCACTCGCTCACATTATGCCCACACACATGCATGTACACATCAGTGTTTTTCATACAACTGATTTGAGGTGTTGTTTTATTCCCTTTCGATGAAATGAAATCGTCAGATTTTTCTGAGTTGTATCTGTCATGTTTTGTGATGTCAAACCCCATCTTTATGTAACTCTATACATTTATTCCTATAGTCCCCATCTTTTTTAAATCCCATCTTTGTGTTAAATCACCATCTTTCTGTAACTCTATTCATTCATAGCCCTTGTGTTAAATCCCAATCTTCCTGTAACTCTATACATTGAAAGCCCTTGTGTTAAATCCCCATCTTTCTGTAACTCTATATATTAATACCCTTGTGTGATAAATCCACATCTTTCTGTAACTCTATACATTAATAGCCCTTGTGTTCAATCTCCATCGTTCTGCAACTCTATACATTATTACCCCTTGTGTTCAATCTCTATCTTTCTGTAACTCTATGCATTAATATCTGTTGTGTTAGATCCCCATCTTTCTGTAACTCTATACATTAATAACCTTTGTGTTATGGATCGTATGTTCAGAATGACTGAGTTCCCAGATGCTGATGACAGGACCGTGTATGTTTTACAGGAAAGGCTCCAGGTGACAGCTGTTCCTCTGGCCAGTGTGTGGTCAATGCTGACTGCACTTCTGGGACCTGTCAGTGTAACAGTGACTATTATCAGAGTGGTCAGCAGTGTTTGCAACGTGAGTAGTATGTAATGCTGGTGTGTGTGTGTGTGTGTGTGTGTGTGTGTGTGTGTGTGTGTGTGTGTGTGTGTGTGTGTGTGTGTGTGTGTGTGTGTGTGTGTGTGTTGTGTGTGTGTGTGTGTGTGTGTGTGTGTGTGTGTGTGTGTGTGTGTGTGTGTGTGTGTGTGTAAAACGATCAATAAAGTTAATTTTGACTTGACAAACACACTCATATACACACATGAAGATATGCATATGTACACATGCAAGTGTACAAGCAAGCAAATGCTCATATGTATGCCCACACACATCCTTGCACACATCAACGGTTTTCATACAACTGATTTCAGGTTCTGTTGTGTTCCCTTTCAATGAAATACAATTGTCAGTTTTCTCTGAGCTGTATCTGCCATGTTTTGTGATGACAAACCCCATGTTTCTGTAACTCTATACATTCATAGGCCTTGTGTTAAATTCCCATCTTTCTGTAACTCTATACATTCATAGTCCTTGTGTTAAATCCCCATCTTTTTGTTACCCTATCCATTAATAGCCTGTGCGTTACTTAAATCCCCATCTTTATGTAACTGTATAGTAATAACCCTTGTGCTAATTCCCCATCTTTTCTGTAACTCTGTATATTAATAACCCCTTGTGTTAAATCCCCATCTTTCTGTACCTCTATACATTAATAGCCCTTGTGTTAAATCCCCATCTTTTTGTAACTCTATACATTTATAGCCCTTGTGTTAAATCCCCATCTTTGTGTAAATCTATACATTAATAGCCCTTGTGTTAAATCCCCATCCTTCTGTAACTCTATACATTCAAAAATACCTTTGTGTTAATCCCCATCTTTTTGTAACTCTATACAT
>JADBJO010006452.1:117500-125000 GCA_016801955.1 Conus betulinus | reverse complement strand
CATTCGAGAGATGAGCAAAACCACACTCAAACTGGACAAAGGGGAGGGAGGGGAGGGGGGGGGGGTAAGGCGAAGGGGTGGGAACAGAGGAAGGGGTGGGGTGGGGGTGGGGGGGTGGGGTGGGAAAAGGGGAAGAAAGGGAGACAGGGGGGGACAGGTGGATGGGGGGGGGGGGGGGGGGGGGGGGGGGGGGGGGGGGGGGGGGTGGGGGGGGGGGGGGGGGGGGGGGGGGGGGGGGGGGGGGCGTGGCGCTACTCTCAGTCGACGCGGTCTCCAAGGGGAAAGCAGTTCAAAGGTCACGCAGAGTAATTCGATTGTGTCACGAAAGTTATGCAATACAAACACAGCAGAATGCGATGCCCAATCCATACAATGCCATACAATACCAACACAGTAGGATGCGTGCTGCTCGTCTTAGCGTGTCCCATGGAAATCGTGCTGCACAAGTGCTTCCATCATTATTTGCCTTAGTTGGAGTAAAACATTGTTTGGTTTATAGCATACAAAGACTATGGCAACAGCCAGCTTTGTTGTTGTTGTTTTTGTTGTTGCTGTGTTGTTGTTGTTGTTGTTTGTTGTCGTCGTCGTCGTTGTTGCTGTTGTTGTTGTAGTTGTTGTTTTGTTTTGTTTGTTGTTGTTGTTTCTTTTGTTTGTTGTTTGTGTTTCCTTGTGTTTGTTTCTTTTTCTTTCCAAACTTCTGGGTCGTTTCTGTCTTGCATTTTCAAACTTCTTTTAGGTCCTTAGTACAGTAGTTATCATTTTGCTCCTAAGTGTTTGTGATCTAATAAACCTGCAATTGTGATGAAACTGTTAATGGTTTTATGTCTTATTGTTTCAGTACCCTTTCAATTGAATATGCATGTGCTTTGTGTCTATCGTCTCTGTTTTATGTTGTTTAAGTCTGGAAATTAAAACAACGTTTTTTTTTCCGGGGCGAAAATGCCATAACATGCCATACAATAGGTTACGTTTACGTACAATGGTGTACGATAAGGTACGATTCTATACAACAATACACAGGTTCAAGAAAGGGGCAACGATATGGCAAAGCTTGGACAGGGAAGACAAATCCGAATGGCACGCAGAGATACTGTCCTGTGACAGGAAAGTCATACAATTCAGTAGTATACACAAAAAAGACAATACAATATCTCACATATGATACAATAAACTGCAATGCAATACAATACAACACACAACACAATGCAATACAACACTGTACAATACAACACAACACGCGAGCAATACAATACAACATAATACTATAGAATACAACACAACACACTACAACACAACACACTACAACATCAGATATTACAGGGCAACACAACATAATACAATACAGCACAATTTAATAACACACAATACAGCACAATACGAAACAACACAATTCAAGTAAGGGCGCCCAGCAAAAACCTAAACAAAGTAGAAGCGCAAACAAATGTGAGAAAGAGAGAGAGAGAGAGAGAGAGAGAGAGACGAGAGAGAGAGAGAGAGAGAGAGAGTGCGCGCGCGTGCGTGCGTGCGTGCGTACGTGGTGGTTGTGTGCGTGCGTGCGTACATGCGAGCGTGCGTGCGTCCGTCTATGCGCGCGCGCGCGCGCGCGGGCGTGTGTGTGTGTGTGTGTGTGTGTGTGTGTGTGTGTGTGTGTGTGCGTGCGCGTGTGTATGCATGTGCATGTGTTGTGTGTGTGTGTGTGTGCAAGAGAGAGAGAGAGATAGAGAGAGAGAGAGAGAGAGAGTGTGTGTGTGTGTGTGTGTGTGTGTGTGTGTGTGTGTGTGTGTGTGTGTGTGTGTGTTGTGTGTCCGTGTGTGTGGGTGTCCGTGTGTGTATGTGTGTGTCTGTCTGTCTGTGTCTAAAATACAAACACTCATTTTCACTGGTGATCCTACGGACAACAAGGTTCTTCGCCGGGAACCTTGCCTTCCACGGACAGATTTCTTCACCGGACACATTTGTCCCACGACAACCTTCTTACAGAGATGACCTTCTTTCGCCCGACATTTTCACATGACGAGCACTTTCCTCCTCCACAATGGTTTTTTTTTTTTTTTTTTCGGACAACTCTTCTTCTGCGGACAAACTTTCTTCACAGACAGCATTCTTCCCCAGACCACTTTCTTCCACAGACAATTTTTCCTCCACGGACAACTTTCTCTTCGCTGGACAACTTTCTTCGCCGGACAACTTTGATCCAGAGACAACTTTCTTTCACAGACACCAGGCCCAATGAAGTGTGGTACGCGGGTGAACTGCGGATTGTAAAAACCAACCAAGACTTTTTGCACACCAACACTGAGACAATCTAGTGGCGAGGACAGTGTGTGTGTGGGGGGGTGGGGGGTCGGGGGGGGGGGGGACAGGGGGGGGTCGCGGGGGGCGGAACAGAGACAGACAGACAGACAGACAGACAGACACAAAAGACAGACAAACAGACATAGACATAAAGACAGACAGACAGACAGACCAGACAGAATTTGATATTTGGCGCAGAGAGAGAGAGAGAGAGAGGAGGGAAGAGTGAGAGAGAGAGAGGAAGGGGGAGGGTGGAGACGGAGAGAGAGAGAGAGGAGGGGAGAGAGAGAGGGCGGGAGAGAGAGAGAGAGAGACAGAAAGACTCAGTCAGTCAGGCAGCCAGAAGGCAGGCAAGCAAGCAGGCATAGAGACAGACAGACAGACAGACAGACAAACAGACAGACAGAGGCAAAGACAGAACTCGAGATTGGAGAGAAATGGTGGACCGACAGACAGACAGACAGACAGACAGACACAGGACACACGGATAAAGAGACAGACAGACAGACCGAGGCAGAGGCAGAGACACAACGCGAGATGGAGAGAAATGGAGTTCAGATAGACAGGCAGACAGAGAGACTGATAGACAGACAGACAGACACAAATGTACAGATTAAGCGGAAGAGGGACAGGTCCAGGGTAAACACAAAGAAAGACAACACAGCAGTGTTTCACTTTGCATTTGATTGCAACTGATGGATAGGGACACGAACAGCAAGTAAACACACCACACACACACACACACACACCACACACACACACACACATATATATATATATATATAGTATATATATATATATATATATATATATATATATCTCACACACACACACACACACACATGCACATACACTGACAATTAGACAGGCAGACAGACAGACAGAGACAGACAGACAGAAGGACAGCCAGCCAGCCAGCCAGACGGTCAGGACAGACAGACAGACAAAAGAGACAGACAGACAGACAGACAGACGTACAACTAGAGACAGACAGAAAGAAAAAAAAATGTTTTCAACCAACCAATTAAAGCCACCAAGTTCAATCACAAAACGCTCTGACAATTGAAAGAGACAAAGAAGAGAACGAATTCAAAGAGAGAAAGGAACGAAACTGACACGAAGGTGAAGTTAAGAACAGAAAAGAAAGAAGGAACGAAAGAAAAGAATGAATGAATGAATGAAAGAATGAATGAATTGAATGAATGAACGAATCAATCAATCAATCAAAATCAATCAAGTCAATCAATGAGGTTGAACAGATGGGAAAAAAAGGAAAGAACAGAAGGAAAAGAAAGAAAGACAAAGGAAAGAAACAACAAAAAAAACCAAAAAAATATGACAAAGGAAACAAAAATAAGGAGACAAGAACAGACCGTAGATTGTCTAGAGCCCGGGGACGACTGCGGAGGCCGTGTTGTCTAGAAGTATAAGGAAAAAGACTGAGAGAAGCAAAAAGGAAAAGAAGGAAAAGGAGGGGGAAAAGAAAGGAGGGAGAGGGAAAGGGAAAAGGAGGAGAAAAAAAAAAAAAAAAAAGAAAGAAAAAGAAAAAAAAAAAAAGGAAGAAAAGAAAAAAGGGAGAAGAAGAAGAAAAAAAAGAATGAAAAAAAACAGTTTTTTTTGTTAATGGAGGGAAGGAAGAGAAAGGAGAGAATTAAAAGAGAGAAATAAGAAAGAAAGAGAAGAAAGAGGGGAGAAGGAAGGAGAAGAATAAATGAAAAAAAAAAAAAGAGTGAAGAAAGGAAGAGAAAAAAGAAAGGAAAAGGAAAGGAAGAGAGAAGAAAAATGTGGGAAAGAAAAAGGAAAGGAAAAAGAAAAAAAGAAAACACAAAACAATGTTCAAAGAAAAGAAAGGAAGCAAGGGATGAAGACAAGATTAACACATGAAAGGAAAAAGAAAATGAAAGCAAATGAGAAAAAAGGGAAGAAAGAAATAAAAAAGGAAAAAAGGAAGGAGGCATTAAAGAAGGAAAGAAAGAAAGAAGGAAGAAGGAAGAAAAAAGGAATAAATGAAGGAAAAAGAGAAGAAAGGAGAGGAGAAAGAAAAAAAGAGGAAAGAAAAAAAAAAAAAGAAGAAAAAAGGAAAGAAAAAAAAGAAGAAAAGAAAAAAGGGAAAGAAAAAAAGAAAGAAAAGAAAAGAAAAAGGAAAGGAAAGAAGAACGAGGAAAAAAAAGAAGAACAGAGAAAGAAGAGAAAGGAAGAAAGGAAAGAAGAAAAAAAAAAGAAGAAGAAAGAAAAAAAAAGAAAAAGGAGGAAGGAAAGAAAGAGAGGAAAAAGACAGGGAGGAAAAAAAAAAAAAAAAAAAACAAACAAACAAGAAAAAGAAAAGAGAGAAAAAGAAAGAGGAAAAAAAAGGAAAAAAGAAAAGAAAGAGAAGAAAAAAGGAAAGAAAAGGAGAGAAAAAAGAAAAAGAGAGAGAAAAGAAGAGAGAAGAAAAAGAGAAGGAAAGGAGGAAGAAATGGAGAAGAAAGAAAGAAAGAAAAAAAACGAAAGGGAAACGGAAAGGAGGAAAAAGGAAGGAAAAGAGAGAGGAAAGGAAAAAAAAAAGAGAAAAGGGAAAAGAGAAAAGAAAAGAAAGAGAAGGAAGAAGAAGAAAAAGAAAGAAGAAGAAGAAAAAGAGAAAAAGAGGGAGAAGAAGGAAGAGGAAAGAAACAAAAAAGGTTGAGAGAAGGGCACAAAGAACAACAGAGAAGAAAATCGAGGAAAAAGAAACGAAAAAGAAAAAAAGAAAGAAAAAAGAAGAGAAAAAAGGAAAGAAAAGAGGAAGGAAAAAATAAATAAGAAAGAAAAAGAAGAAAAGAAAGGAAAAAGAAAAGATTCGGACAGAAAAAGGACAAAGAAAAGAAGGGTAAAGGACTAAAATGGAAAAAAAAGAAAGATAAAAAAAGAAAGAGAAGAAAAAGAAAGAAAAGAAGGAAAAAGGAAGAAAAAGAAAAGGAAGAAAAGGAAAGAAAGAAGAGAAAAGAACGAACAGAAAGAGGGAATTAAAAGAAGAAAGAAAGAAAGAAAAAGAGAAAGGAAGAAGACCGAAAAGAAAAGAAAAGAGAAAAGAAAGAAAAAGAAGAAAAAGGAAAGAAAAGAAAAAGAAAGAGGAAAAAGAAAGAAAAGAAAGAAAAAAAAAAGAAAAGGAACAGACCAAAGAAAAACGAAAAAGAAAAAGAAAAGAAAGAAAAAAAAAAAAGAAGAAAGAAAGAAAGAAAAAGAAAAGAAGAAAGAAAGAAGAAAGAAAGAAAAAGAAAAAAGAAAGAGAAAAAAAAGGAAGAAAGAAAAGGAAAACGAGAAAAGAGAAAAAAAAGAAAGAAGAAAGAAAAGAAGAAAGAAAGAAAAAAAGAAAGAAGGAAGGGAAAGAAAAGAAAGAAAAAAACAAATCCGAACAAATCCGAATCTGCTTACCTCCAAAAGAACAGCCAATCACCAAGCCATGTTCTGTGACGTCACACTGCCCACAAGTACTCCATAGTCACTCAGAAACTCCAACCACCTGTCAACAAAAGTACACCTCTATTGTTACATCATTGAAGAAACCTGTCTGTGTCTGTCTGTGTCGGTCTGTCAGTCTGTGTGTGTGTCTGTCTGCCTGTCCCCTCCTCTCTGTCTGTCTGCCTCTCTCTCTGTCTCTCTCTCTCTCTCTCTCTCTCTCTCTCTCTCTCTCTCTCACACCACACACACAACACCACACACACACACACACACACATACACAACACACACACACACATACAATGCGCGCGCGCGCGCGCGCGCCCGCGGGCACACATACACACACACGCGCGCGTGCACGCACACACGCACACACGAACGCACGCACCCACACACACACTTTCATCATCATTTTCAGGGGGGGGGGGGGGGGGGGGGGGGGGGGGGGGTGGGGGGGGGGGGGGGGGGGAGGGGAGGGGGAGGCTAACGAGATGCCATTAATTACATAACTGAAATGTGAGAACGAGGAAAAACTCACGAATTTATACAGCCAATGCTTCATTATTTTTATAAAAGCTAGCGTCGTTTTTTTTTTTTTGTTTGTTTGTTTGTTTTAAACGAGTCATTGAAAGCTCTTTAGTAACCAGCTATTACCATCACGCTTTCGGTTTCAATTTTAACAGATTTGAGACCAAGTATTTGCTTTGGCCTGTTTTGATGGAGTAGAATCTGGTCTGTTTATCTTGTCTGTTCTGTCTTGATTTGTGTTCAATTTTTTTAAGTTGAGGTTGAGGTGCGGAAGGGAAAGGGGAAGGAAGGGGGGGGGGGGGAGAAAGAGGGGAGAATCCCTGCAGCTGACGAAGGGTTTCAAAAACTGAAAAAAAAGAAAGCAGGAAAGAAAGAATGAAAGAAAAAGAAAGAAACGAACGAAAGCAAAAAAAATGTAAGTAGGAACAAAAGAGAGAAAAAGAAAGCAAGAAAGAAAGAAAGAAAAGAAAAAAAAGATCAAGTAAGTCAGAAAGAAAGAAAAAAGAAACAAACGAAAAGAAGAAAGGAAACAAGAAAACAAGGAAAAGTAAGAAAAAAAGAAGAAGAAAAAAAAAGGAAAGAAGGAAAGAAAAAAGGAAAGAAAAAGTCAGAAAAAGACAAAAAGAGAAAGAAAAAGAAATAAAAGACGGATAGAAAAGGCAGAAAAGACAAGAAAAAGAAAGAAAAAGAACAAAGTAAGAAAAAGATGAAAGAAGTAAAT
The DNA here is from genome assembly GCA_016801955.1 of Conus betulinus. Lineage (NCBI taxonomy): Eukaryota > Metazoa > Mollusca > Gastropoda > Neogastropoda > Conidae > Conus > Conus betulinus. The sequence continues at coordinate 118,040 of JADBJO010006452.1, read as the reverse complement.
AAAGAAAAAAAGAAAGAACGAAAGAAAGGAAAAGAAAAAATGAAAGAAAGAAAAAAAAGATATAAAGAAGAAAGGAAAGAAAGATAGATTGATAGAAAGAAAGAAGGAAAGGAAAGAAGGAAGAAAAAAAAGGGGAAAAACCTACATGGACATCCCTGAGAAGGGGCTGTGTCTACCTTACTGCTGGGAATAAAAACGGCCATCTTGGCAAAACTGTCACTGAGAGTGTACGTCAGAGTCTTCATGATGCCAGCCTGATAAGTAGGACCTGATATAATGACAAAACAACAGACATGCAGACAGACAGACATGCATACAGACAGACAGACAGACAGACAGACAGATGGGCATATAGAAAAACAGATGTTAAAAACACCTGAGATCCAACGTCCTTGACACAAACGCATTGCGAACATTAAAAAAATCAAATAACTAACTAACCAACCAACCAAACACCAAAAAAGCAAAAATAAAAACCAACTTTCAACCGCACCAGAAATAATGCATGTAGTTCATAGGCCAGCCGACCACGAGTCCCCA